>SNQN01004549.1:12324-22515 GCA_008642245.1 Bassia scoparia | reverse complement strand
GGTGGGGTGGTTGCAGGCGTGACGTAGGGTCAAGACGATGGTTGCAAGGTGGCTTGGTGGTGGTGGGTATATGTTGGGGGCAAGGGTAATATAGGAAGTTTACACGAAAGGTGGACTTTGATTCTAGTAAAAGTGGACTTCGAATAGTAATCCCCAACTAACTTCTGTCAACTTAATGTACTATTCTGTTAACTTCAATTGCAAAACATTACGGAGTAATTTGGAAGCATGACACATAAATCGAGGCATAAAAAATCATAAATTACATGTTTCCCCATAGGCCATGTCTTCGTCGTCTTCTTCCATGAAAGTAGCAACTTTCAATTTTTTATTTTTTAAAAGTCTATCAATAACAATGGTGATAGAAGCTGGGTTGCTCAAACTATAATTGTTTGTTTGCTAGTTGCGAGGCCAAATGCTCTGTTGATTTTTCAGTTTAGTGTTTGAAAGATAATATATTTTAATTAGACTTCATTGAAAAAAAAAATGTAAATAAATATGTTTATGAATCGATCAAATCCTGGTGATCTACAATTCTACGGAATCTATATATTAATAGAAATGTTTGTATTAATGTGAGGGCTTCAATTCCTGAATGGAGGCCTCATGTTAATTCACTTTTTTTAAAAAAACTTTTTTAAAAATAAAAATATCTACTTAACACATACGACAAAAGTAACTACCAACATTACATATTAATTCACTTTTTAATATTTTTTTAAAAATAATTGATTAACTCATACAACAAAGTAACTAACCACAAAAAAGGAAAAAACACGCACCCTACTAATATTTAGGACCTTAATTATTTTTAAGATCAATTTTAATTTAATAATCTAATTTAAATGATTATGCTATACAAAAACAAAGTTAGATTTTTTTCCCCTAATTTACAAGTATAAAATTTTTGATCGATTACTTATAAAATAAACAACACATAAGTTGTATCACTAAAAAAAAAACATATAATAACCTGATGCATTAACAACGACATATTCTAAAAGATTTTTTTGTACTCTATCACCTTTTGTTTGTCATTTCTCTAAAACTCTCACCTTTTGTTTTTTATATATATATATTTTAAACTCCCACCTTTTGTATACCGAAACTTCTAAAACTCCCACCTATCACTAACCCCGTTACTTTTTATGTTAAGTTGAGGGTTATATTTGTAATTTTCCTATTATTTCTTTCTTTACTCACTTATCTCCTCCACTCTTCATTAACCAGTGACTTGCTGACTTCCTTCACTTCATCTCCTTCTTCCTTCACTAACCACTCTTCAATTCATTCGTCCATTTTCCTTTACTGTAACCCTTCCTCCACCACCATAAACTACTCCCTAAAATAACTGAAAACAACTATTATTTAACACCCTTAAATGAGCCCAAAACCTGATAATTAATAATGAGGGAGGTAATGAATAATGATTACCTGGTTATGAACAAGAATAAGAAGACAGCAAAAATGGGATTGGAAAAGTCGTAGATGAACAACGAAGCTTCAATTTTCGATCTCAAAGATTCCAAAAGGTTTCATGTAGTCATTGTTTGCTACCACTTTGAATCTTTGAAAGTAAGAAGATCCACATTCTACAGTAATATAGTTTGGAGTCTATTCTCTTGATCTTTGTCCGCATGACGTTGCTAATTTGCTATCTTAGTAGCACACATAATTTTAGCATCGTTAAATTAAATATCGATTCCTCCAAGTCTCAAAATTCAACCCCCTTTATTTGAATCAATTTAGCAATTTTAATTGAAATGTTGAAGAATAATTTGAAATAGAAATGAACAAAATTAGGGTTCAGAAATGAAGATTTTATCAAATTGGGGGTTTTGTTTGGATTTTTAAAGAGAAAATTGAAGAAGGAGATGCAAAAATGGTGATTAGAGTGAAGGTCGTGGCTGAGTTGAGGGAGAAGAGGAGAGCTAACAAAGCAATTAAATCGAAATGACCAAAATACCCTCACACTTAACAGGATTTGGTAACGGAATGGTTAAATGGTGCGAGTTTCAGAAGTTTTGGTAAACAAAAGATGCGAGTTTAAAAAAAAGGTGGGAGTTTTAGAAAAGTGACAAACAAAAGGTGGTAAAGGATAAAAAAAAACATATTCTAAAAGAACACAAGGAAACAAAAATAGTACAAATAAATTATTTTGTGGTAACTTTTTAATCAACCGGTGCATTGGCACCGGCACATTCTAGTATATATTAATACAAATATAAATCGTAGTTTTTGAGATAAATGATTTTCAATAACTGCAGTTAGTACCCGAACAAAGTAACAATTCAATAGATGAAAAGATAATGATAAATTGATCTGATTAAATCATATGATGGTGTTTACATACTGTAATTTTTTGGTAAAATTGTCAATAATTACGCACTTTTTTGTAACTATTGAAAGCAATTACCCGGATTGTTTTTATTTAAAACAACTACCCACTTTTAATGATTTGTTTGCGAATCACTATCCACTTTCAAATTTTCAATCTTGCGGAAGGCATAACTGTTTGAAAACAACTCCAAATCACGTGATTCTTGAGCCTATTTCATGTATTTTTCTAAGATCTGCAACTTTTATGAGAGAACTATGTCCAAAAAATGAATGGATAGCTGAGAAAACGTTAAAAATTAAGTGTGACGAGGTTTGGGTGGTTGAGTTGTTTTGGTGGGTGTTGGGTAGTTTTAGAGGTGGGAAACAACAAAGTTGAGTGGTTTTACAATTGGGCTGCCGCGTTGGGGTGGTTTGTGGTGGTTAACATGATGTTGAGTGGTCAAAATCCAAAAGTGGGTAGTAATTCGCAAAAAAATTTGAAAATATGGGTAGGTATTTTAAATAAAAAACAATCTTGGTACTTAGTTGTTTTCAGAAATGGAAAAAAAGTGGGTAGTTGTTGAATTTTTCCTAATTTTTTATCATTGAGAATTATTCGGAAAACTTCCCTTTTATGCTGAACAATAAATCAAATGTTAGAAACAATGAATTTATTGCTTAATATGCATTAATTACAGTTGTTTAACAGTAAATTTAACAGAATTTTATTTAGAGTACCTTAACTGCAAGTCTGCAACTTTTGCAACTAAGGTACCTAAAATGCAACTATTATCAAAGTTGAGTACCTACTAATGCACTTAACTCGTGTATGATATCTTTTTCATGAAACAGATGAAGTACATGGATATAGTTTTAATGGATTATTGGAAAATTTTCATGTTTTGGATCATGAGGTGAAAATTTTCAAATTGAACGGTTTTTTTAACCTTTAAAATAGGATATAGTCAACAAAATATGTAATGAAATTAAATCTCATCTAAATTAATGTTCAAATAAAAATTTTACAATTTTTCATGAATAGTAAATGATACAAAGAAATTTTGATATACATGAAATATAGAAATCAAAATATAACTAACATTTCATTACATTAAAATCCGAAAAAAAAGGATGATGAAAAATTCATCATCATCATCATCATCATTGATCAATAACATCGATAAACAGCAACAACTCGTCTTCGAGGCGGTTCTTGAAGGCAGACGAAGAAGAACATGAACGCCACAAAAATAGCTATAACGATTTGATAATTGATCGTTGATTCCTCTTCCTCTGATGAACAACACAATTTCCCCATTTTTATTATCAAACTAACGTTTCTTTATTTTATGAGAAAACAACTAGTAATGATGAATGAAGTTGCATTCTCTGATCTATCAATTCGTATTATGTAGTGTTAACAACAAGTGGCTTCTTATTTTAATTATATTATTCCAAAAATGTCATTTTCATGGACTTATTATAAGTGTGTAAGTTGAATTAAATAAATGTAATATTTGTACGTAAGTAGTACAGGGATCAAAACTTCACATGTATTTATGCTCCGTTTGGTAGAGTATAAAATATTTTCTATGAAAAGTGTTTTCTTTCCTTTTCAAATTTTACATTGTTTGATATACAAAAGAATGTATAATCATTTTCCAAGAGAATAAAATTTTATTTGGTTGTTGAACCTAAGAGCAATAGCAATAAGGGATTTGTAGAGAGGTTTGGAAGTGAGGTGTAATGTTTGAAAAACAAACCTCTCATTGTTGAGGATATTTGAGCGGTTTGAAAGTTGTGAGGGGTTTGAAATATTGAGAGAGATTTGTATAGATGATGTGAAATTTAGATGGGGTATGGGGATATAGCATAAAAAATAGAAATAAAATAAAGTTAGGTAAAAATTAGAAAATAAAAAGAGAAATAAAATATTGATTCTCACCAACAAACCCTTGAAAGGATTGAACTATTATTGGTGAGAGGTTTGTTATGGGAGGGGTTTGTGTGATGTTGATGTGGCAAAAGTTCAAACCTCTTAAAGATTTAAACTATTATGGATGCCCTGAGTCTTCTATGCACATAATTGACATGGTCCCGCCATGGGATCGAAGGGACCACTTAGTAGACTTGGTGGTTATGGGCTTATGGTCAATGGTGTTATTAAAAAAAGAAAAGAAAAAAGGGGGTGTATGGTTTTATGGACTACGCTGTTCTTCACAGAATAATTGCAAATTGTTTGTAGTTTAGACGGTGGATTAAACGAAATATAGACTTTATTATATAAGGGAAGGAAGACATTGGCGGAACTATACTTGTGCTAAATGGCTAAAATGGCGGAAGACATTGATATCAAACCGACAACTTAGTAGACTGGGTGCGTGGTTTATTATTCAAAAAAACAAAAATGTCTATGGTCTTATGCCCTTATTACGTACGGAGTACTTGGTTGGGACTACTTGACTACCTGTACGCTGTTCCTAATACAATCATTGCATCTTATTTGTAGTTTAGACGGTGGATTAAAGGAAATGTAGAATAGTGATGATTTATATACTTTCTCCGTATCAAATTAATTGCAACTTTGGTTTTTGCACGTATTTTAAGTAAGAGTTTTAAGGAGGTAAACGAATAAATTATGTAAAATAATTTTAACACTAGAAACATATAATTTCATTCTTATTTGTGTTAAAAATATTCATTTTCTATAAAAACAAAATTTTACAAAATAATRATATCATCATCATGTCCATATCCAATATTGTAAATTCTAAATTAAATCGAGAAATCTTACCTTAATTTAATTCTTAAGGCCAAAAGATATACTCCGTATGAGAATTGTCTAGCTTTTATTCCATATGACCATCTTTCCAAATTTAGCCCAACAAGTTTTTTTAAATTTATTTATTAATTCAAAAAAATTAAAAGATATATCCTATTTTCTGAATTAATATATATATATATATATATATATATCTTTTATTTTCTACTCTCCCTACTCCCAAACAGTTTTAAGTGAAAAAAAAAGAAAGGAAACCCTAAACATCCTTCACACCATCCTCCTTCACCCTCCAAGCTTTGGAAACCAACCGACCACCACCCCCACGGAGGCGGTAGCAACAGCCAGCCACTAGCAGTAGCAGGCCGTCCACCCTTCCTCTTTCTCTCCCTCTCCTTTTTCTCAATTATTGTTGGAGGAAATTCTCCTTGAGTGATTATTGAGGTGAAAATAAATTACATGAATGTTTTCTTTTCAAGGTACGTACTACTTGCGGAACCCTTAATCTTAATGTTTGTTTGATGATGTTTGAGAACTTAGAGGCATGAATAGGAAACGTTCATGGAATTGTTTGGTAGRCACGAATGAATTATTTGTTTGTGTCAAGGTCTGTATTTGTGGAAATCGAGGAATATTGTGGAAATTGATTTGTTCCTGAGGATTGAATTGGAAGTCGTTAATTAATCTTTTGTCATTAATTAACTGGTTTATATATAATTTATGGTTGAATTAAGTGGAGTCAAGTATAACTTGCTCCATGAGGTGATTTTATTACTCGTTCATGACATGATGTATGAATTGAGTAAAGGGAAGTATGCAAGTCTTGATAACGAGATTAGTTGGCTTGTCCAACAGGTTTGTTAAATAAAGGAATTTAATATGCCTAGAATTGGAATGTAATTTGTAGTCTTGTTTGGAAGTTGATAAATTGTTAACATTTAAATAATACATTATGAATGAGTAATAAAACTCTGGATTTGTGCACGTCTGGAGTATTGACAATCAGGGGTTGGGGTTGTGATTTCATTCGCAACTTTTACAGAGTCGTTTAATTAATCAATGCGTCTTTTTTCAATTATTTTATAAAGGATTTTATCCAAATGGGTTTAGTTGAGATCTCATCTAGCTATGGTGACGGAGTCGCGCCCGTTCGCCATCTGGTTTATTGAATTTTTTGATGCCTTCGACGGGGAGGCATAGGGTTGTGGCACCTTGTGTCTGATGACACTTGGTGTCTGGTTGATGTTCCTAAATTGTGAACATGGGTTGAGGTCAACCTTGTCTGTTGCTCAAATCATAAATAATGTAATGAACTATATTGAGTCTGGTGTCAAAGTAGAGTTGAACTATTCATACAAGTGTTGAGGTTAAGTTAAACTATCTATTCAGGTACTAAAGTATGTATAACAGGTTTGGTGTTGATTTTTGGTATTGAGGTATGTTGGATCAAATGTATATATTATGTGGTTGAGGTAATGAATACCACCTTTGGGTTTTCTTATATAAAATGTTGTTAAGTGGTTATGAACACCACTATTGGATTTTTCTTTTGTTTCTTACCAGGTGTCATAACTTGGTATGTCTAGTTTTTACGGGAGATGCTGTCCGTTTGTTTTCTTGTTTCGTAAGTTGTATGTACTCAACTTTGCTGATTGCGGYTGTTTTTGTGTATTATGTGTCGTCCACATTTTCCTTCTTTTGGTGGACCTATGATGATCCTTATTTCATTTGGAAATTATGGGGAGCAAACTTTTCATAGGATTTTACAGGTTGTTGATGACTATACCGGTGCTTTTTCAACGTTGGGGTTATGGGAGTGGTCGAGTGTTTAATCCTAGGACTATTGTTTAATGCTCTTTTGATAAATTATAGTATTTTTATAATTGGTTTAAATGATTTTTCCAAGTTCCGTGAGTTTGCAAAATTATTATTCTCGGTTTTGAATAAAAGGCCAACGTTGGTTCCTAATTGTACGGTTTTAAAGTTCTTTGATAGCTTTCCTAAAAGTTTGGTTATTTGATTTATTCATTTTCTGCTGAAATATTCAGAATAAGCCGAAACATTTTCACACGTGGCGATAACATGTCAATAGTTCTCCGTTTTGTCAATTAATTATTTTATAGGAAAAAGATAGGGTTTTCGTTTGCAAAACTAACATTTTTTTTCAATTTTGATGGTCATAAATCAATTTTGATATTTTTAAAATTCTTTGGATAACATATATTTTTTTGGTTGTTTTTTTGTTTATTATTGTTCTCTATTTTCAGATTACACGTTTTTAAACTTGGGAATTTGCTTTATAATAAAATACATCTAATTGTTTTTAAATTTTATTGGATAAGATATGGTGGTTGTGTTTTGTTTATGTTGTTTCCTCTATTTTTAAGTTAATTGTTTTTTTCTAAGATAATACTTTTATTATGGATGTTATTTTGTATTTTTTTTGGTATGTAGATAAGAATATCTGTTTTATTGTTTGATTTGGATTTAAGAAGATATATTTTAAGTTGTTCATTTGTTATGGTTGTTTCCCTGATCCTAGTTAATTACATTTTGTTTTTAAAATCCTTATTTGCTACTTAATTGTGTAAATTCTTTGGATTTGGATAAGATATATTGTTTTTATTGTTATTTTGGATTTTAGAAGTTATTAAGTTGTTAGATATTTCCCATTTATTTTATTTTATTTTATTTTATTTTATTTAGTCATTATGCTTTTTAATTTTAACGCTATTCTTGGGGGCAAAAGGCGCATCATAAAAGTTATTCGAGTAAACTTGGGTGTATGCATTATAATATACTAACATAGCTTTGAAAAAGATATTTAAATATTTTTTTTTTATCAATTGTTTAAATAATTTTTAGGATATACGGAGTATAGAGTAGTTGTTATCTCCTGGTTTTAAATTATTTATTCTAGTATTAACAGTAATATATACTCCTAATATTTATTATTGTTCTTTTAATAGATCATTTTTAATTGTTGATATAACTAGTTTAGTTCCCGTGCGATGCACGGTTTTATACAAATTATTTTACAAGATTATTCTATAATTCAAATTCGCTAAATACTTATTATAATGATAATGATTGATAAAAGTTGTTTAAGAATTTATTTAATCTATAATTTTTAATTAAGTGACAATGTTTTAATTTAAATTTCGATTAAAAAAAAAGTTGGATGAAATTTTATTTTCTTACCTTCCATAGCTGGGTTGCTTACATAAATGTATTCTCCCTTTACATAATGTGTTTAAAAGAACGGTAAAACACACAAATTCAAGAGAATGCAAAATATAGAGAAGTCACAATTTTTTATGTTGTTTATATACTGTAGATAGATGTATTTTCTATTTTCTATTTTCTATTTTCAATTGAATAAGAAAATGGGTAGTTCAAGCACATCAATTCACAATTTTTTTATTTAAGGGTATTAAAGTCTATTAATCACATTAATTCATTAAGGGTATTACCAACTTTTAATAGGGGGACACCATCTTCCTCCCCCCTTCCCTTATATAAGAGAGATACTCCCTCCGTTCCTTGAAATTCCTACCATACACTATTTGGATGTAAAATATGGAAACTAATATAATATGAGAAATGGGGTTAAAAAGTAGATTTAAATTGGAGAGAGAAACAAAGAAAATTACTTCCTCCGTTTTTTATTAGATGACCTAGTTTCTATTTTAAGAAATTTGGAAATAATTATCCCACTTTGATTTTTTTCCCTTTCAAGATATGAGGACCACAATAAATTATCATATAATCCCACTTACTTTCTACTTTTCTGTGGTCTACAATCTCTTTCTCTCTATCTCTCATCTATGGGMCRCACATACTTTATTAAATTACCAATCTACTCACCTAATCACTTACACCAATATTTTGCCTCAAAAACCACAAAACCCAAAGTGGGTCATCTAAAAAAACGAAGGAAGTACATTGTTTAATACACATGAGTGTATTGCAAGTGGTATGATGGGTTCTACATGGTGGATCACCACACTTAAAAAAATAATATAAAGTGAGAGTGGTAGGAACTTCAAGGAACGGAGGGAGTAAAGACTTTTAGGATATAGTTGTTATATCTAATATTTTTTATTTCATCTTTTATTAATAATTAAAAATATTATAATTGTTACTATTTAATCTTCTATTGTACTGTAATTGTTACGTTGTGTATCATATTTTTTTTATTTAATTTAATATTTTCTTGGATTAATATGGTACGTAGTATAATAGATAAATTTAGTACGGAGTATTATATTTAATTTAATAAATATAATTTTTATAAGCTTTATGATGTCATCAGTGATTTTGACGGGAATTTTTTTTAATGAAAAGCTGCCACGTAAGTATTGATGACATCAGTCGTGTTTTGCTTTATTAGTACACAAGGTAAGAAATGTACATGTATACGTGCAAACTTATAGAATAGTTGTTACTTTCTATGTTATTGTTTAGGTAAAGGTTTTTTCGTTAAATTTCTATTTGACAATATGGATGTAAATGAATAAATGGGTGAAAATAAGCACACGACATAATTGAAATCTAAAGAAATTTGAGATTAAAAGAAATTATATACTGAAAAGAATAACAACAAAAATTTATGAATTTAATTTTGATGATTATATATCGTGCGATTTGAAATCAATTGTACTACTAACATTCGTTATATTTAATTATCTATTTTTTGCTAAGTAATCTTATGGCTTATTTGTGCAATTTGTTTCATCTCTAAATCTATCTATAACTATATACTAAAACAGAATGATGCTGATAAATGATGACATCATTCTGTCCACATGTCAACCTCACATCGCACGGACAGCTCATTATTTTTTAAAAAATTGAATTAAATTAAATAAACTATTAAATATAAATATAAATTTAAATACATCACAATAATTTAAAAAAACAAACACTTAAATAACCTTTAATTTTTTTTAAAAAAACCTTCTATAATCTACTTATGCACGTAACAATTTCAAGCAAGATTTTTATATACTAAAGAAAATTTAAATGCATTACAAAATAATCCGTAGATAAGATAATTGCATTTAACATAGCTCTACATAAAACATTAAATT
>SNQN01004548.1:27482-50980 GCA_008642245.1 Bassia scoparia | reverse complement strand
TATATGATGACACAGACTAACGAATTGCATTTGGCAAGAAGCAAGTCAGTACATTCTGGGAGGTTAGATTGGAGCAACAAAAATACTTAAAATTTTTTTTTTAAATAAATACAAATTCAAGCAATTACTCGAAATCATATACAATACCGACAGTAAGGGATAAAGCTAAGTGGGGTTAAAAGTTCATCTCGATTGCAGGAGATTTGAGATGATATCTCATACACTGCCATTCGGGGCCTTCTCCTGTAGATTATAATTCTTCGAGCAAGCGAGATATCTTAATTGAGGAGAATGTATAGTATATATCTTTACTCTATTAATCTATAATCTTAATAATCAACTTTAATTTTTCTTTATATATTTTAAAGAAAATCTTCTTAAATTAAGCTTATTTTCTTAATATTTGATTATTAATTTAGAAAAATCAGTAAACAATTTCTGAATTAATAAATTCTAAATTTTTGAATTTTCATAATTTTTTTTCATAGGAAAATAAATAAGGATTAATGTAATTCTAACTTTTATAATCTATATATATCTAATATGAAAAATTTCAGCCATATGTAGCTTATGTGAAGAATCATGAATCCAATGAGGATAAAATGCATCTTCAAAAATTGTAGCACAAAAAGGTTTATATAATGATACCAGATTGTGCGAAAGGAATTTTGTGATTAATTGGCAGAATATTTTCGAAAGTATTATCAAAAAATCACCTATACTATGATGTCTGGTCGCTCGGAAATAGTTATCAAACTCATATAGGCAAGGAAGAAGAAGAAGGAGGTTGATGGACCATATGCATTTAGAAGATTATGTGTAAATTCATTTTTATGTCATGTCGGCAAATTTTCTGGACATACAACTATAATAACTTGGAAAAATGGTGAAGTAAACACCTTGAATTCTCTTACATAGGAGTGACATAAATATACAAAAAAGATTATTTCAATTGATTTGTTTATTTTCTCAAGAATATAGTAAGAAGATAAAATTGCAATTCGTAGATTATATACAACATAGATATATGAACTAAAGGCATAATAACAAGTATGTAAGCTATTTTAATGAACTAATGACGGTAATACATCTAACTGCATGACTCTACTATCATAATTTACACATATATCAATTAAAACTATTTAAATTATGTGATTGTTTATTAATGTCAAATATTAATTTAATAAGAACAATATAATTTTATTATTCGAAAATGAAGCAGTTGGTTGCATTAGATAAGATGTCATTACCTTTATTTTACCTTTTTAAATCAATCTTATAAATACTTTCTACGTTTAAAAATTTTAAGCTTTGTTGAATGCCATAATCATGGGTATTTATGTGCATGACATATTCATTTAAGCCTCAAATTTTTTACTATTTTTTTTATAAAAAAAACTTATGTGGCATGTAAGACTTACATGCCACATGTCTACATTTGATTTGACATGTGAGTCCAAGGTGACAAGGCTCCCTAAACCACGTGTCGACGTATCAACTGACCATGTCTCAAAAGTCAAACGACATATTGACCGTACAAGTTTGACTGAAACAGATCGAGCAACGTATATCAGACTGCTTAAGCAAGCAGAACTGATAAAACGACGGTGAAGATGGTGACAAGTGTCACACATCAAGGGTCTCATGGGACAAGGCAAATGCCTATATACAAATACCCCATGAGAGACCTCATTTTACACACAATTTTCCATACATTTGAGAGCATTTATTTCATACTTAAGCAAGTATAGAACGAAATTTTCTCTCCTAACCTCTCTCTACATTCAATTGCATTTATTACTTTCCTCCTTTCTTTACTTACTTAGGCATCGGAGGGAAGATAATCCGAAAAAAATTATTCTCCTTCTTGCAGGTGCTAAGGAGCCACGAGGGACTTGAAGTGTCAAGTCATCTCAAGACTCCAACACAAGATCAGCTCCCTCGGAGTAGCATTGAAGGGAAGCCTCCATCTATCTCTCAACCCTGAAGCAGAGGAAATATTGTAGGTTGTCAAGCGACTTGCTACAACAAAAACTATACGGAGTAAATTGAAAGAAGACAAAAAAAACTCAAAAATAAAAATCCAAGTAAATTAAATATTCGTATGTGAAGAAAAATTTCAACGTTTGGTTATGCCCCGAAACAACATTGGCAATAATGACCCTTGTTTTATATTTTTTCACCATTATCAAATGCAAAGAACTGATTATGTTTAATCTCCCTAATCTCGTAACTTAAAAAGTTTTTCAGAAAATCACGTAAATTAATCTAAAAAGATTGCATATTATATCTCCTGAAAGTTAAGGCTGAGAATTAAGGTAATGATATTTATCTGAAAATTACTTAATTAGTTTCATTGTTTTGGAATGATTGGGTAAGATTTGAAATTACTTAAAATTGTAAAATTATATTATTTCAATTATAAGGGAAACTTTTCATAAGATTAAAAAATAGAGCTAAAAAAGGAAACAACACTTTAAGATTATTTTTAAAAATAAAAGGAGGGATCATCGGGTAGTTAAGAATGTTTACTTGCACCGTGTTTTCAAAAGTTATCAATGTTTGATTATGTCTAGAAAATACGTTGGCGCGCAATGATCCTAAAAACGAATTGACGCCCTATTTGGCAATCAGAGTTTAGCTAATAGAGTTAGAGTTGTTGATAGATTATTACTTTTTATTCAAGGATTTGACTGTTGTTTAGAGCATCCACACCAATGACCAAAAAAATCATTCATCCCTCTCACTCTAACACTTTCTCACTCATCTTTTTTCATTCATGAAATTTTTATCACCCAACCTACACCAATGATCCAAAAAAAAACTCATCAATCCCTTTTCTCCTACTTTTTAACTGTACCAACAACACTTTCTTCTCAATCCAACTCATCATTTTGTTATTAATTAATGTTGTCTAATTACATAGGCCAAATTCCAGCACTACTAATTGTGATATAGTGTTTAATAATTACGTATTAGCACTAATTACGTATTAAATTTGAATTTTCAGATTATTTTTTTAAATCAGACTAATTAATTAATCCGTTCTAATTAATATTTTTCGGATTAATTTTCGAATTATTTATTTAAAACGGATTAATTAACAACTGCGTTATATTTTTTACGAGTTAAATATTAATTTCGGATTAATTTAAATTTTAGTCAATTTAAGTTAAATATATATTAGTGCAACTTAAAACTTTCGGAATAATTAATTGGAAAATTATTCTTTTTAAATTACAACCAATTAATTAATCTAATTATTTTAAATTTAAACCAATTAATTAATTCTATTATTTTAATCATTGAATTTAACATGAAAACATTGAAATTAAATTAATAGCCTTAAATAGAAAACCCTTTTCAAGTAAAAGGTAAAAACCTATAGGCAAATCTAATTTAACTTAAATTTGACATCACATATGTAGATCATTATTTTGATTACCACTTCTTCTGTTGATTCTCCAAATGTGTTCAATCAAATATCTTTCAATCGATAATGAGTTTGCCTATACGCACCTCATCTTGAGCTAGATAATTGTTCATCGTTAACGGATCCACTTGATAATTAAAAACTTTCATCATCCTCGACCACGCTGCCGCTTGGACCTCCATTTGTTTCCTTTGACTTGCCTTGGACGTCGTTGAGGTTTGGTCTTCTACAATTCAATGGGATCTTCGTAACCCTGATACGTGTCACTTTCGTCCTCCACAATCATATTATGCATGATGATGCAAGCATCATTATGTTACGAGTACGTACATCCTCATCCCACGCTAGAGATGGTTTTCGAATGATTGCAAACCTAGCTGGAGGAACTCCAAAAGCACGTTCGACATCCTTCCTTACTGCGCCTGACGTTCGGCGAAACAACGAGTTTTTTTGTTTGTGGTGCTTGATTCCTTGTAAAACGCAGCAATCTGGATAGATGTTGTCGGTTGGTAGTAGCACATCTTGTACTGCGTAATGTAGAAGGCGGGCTTGACCGTTTAAACATCGTCATATACGGGCTTCGATATAGAACGTTCGTAATCATTGCAAGACCCAGGTATCCAAAGAAAGCATGCCATATCAAAGATCTTGAGAGGCAACCGCTTCAGGATAAGCATTGCGGTGCACTTCGACCTTGGTATTCACTTTCCATGTAGCAGGGCAATTTCCATTCCCAATGCATGCAGTCGATGCTACAATCATCCTTGGAACACGTTGTTTGTTAATGTGGAAACGTTGTAGTCTTCTACGTTAGGCCTCTCAAATACTGAGCACCAATTACTGATAACCCCTTCTGTAATTTTTTCAAGCAGAGTTGTGCAGTTGACTCACTATACGTAAGTATTCATCTGTGCATCAGCTGCAACACCATATGCAAGCATTCTAATTGCCGCACAGCATTTTGCAATTTGATAACTCTAATCTACCTGCTGCATTAGGTCGTCTGTTGGAGTATTGATCAAATGTGCTACGAATTCATGATTCGGACAAACAACTTCTTCCTCATGCGGAATCTCCGTCTAAAAATGTTGGTGGGTAACTGGGGTTTGGAGCGAAGTAGTCGTTATACAAAAGCAAATGACCTTCGCGCGATTTTCTTTCTATTACATGTTTAGTCGACGGGTTGAGCAGGTGTTGTTGAATTGTGAAGTGACGAATTATTTCATCCATGATTTCATCATCTAATCATCTAATTCATAGAGTGTGATGAAGAGGATGATGAAGTACGTGTCAAAGCCATTTTTTTGTGAGATTAATTATTGAATGGTGTGTTCATGTAATTTCTAGAATGCTTGCTTTTCTTATCCTTTTACATTTATAATGAGTTTGAAACCGTTGAATTCATAATGGCTTGTGTAGATGTACTCTTTATTTTGCTCAGCGTGCTTGTGTTGTCAAATCTAACAATTAAAGCTGAGGAGCATGATAGTCCACAGTTCAGTAATGGCTTCTCTTGTCCTTTCTAACTATGCTCAGCGTGCTAGGGTGTTGTCGCGTCGTCTGATTAAAGCTGGTTCAAAGAGCAGCTGTAATAATTCATCATTCAGAGAGTAGCTTTAATATTTCGTGGTTCAAAGAGGTGCTTTAATAATGCATGGTGCAGATAGCAGCTTTAATAATTCATGGATAAGAGAGAAGCTTTAATAATGCATGATTCAGAGAGCTTTAATAATGCATGGTATGGATCAGAGAGTATAGTTGCATGCATTATTAAAAGGGACAGTGCATGCACAAGGTACAATTTATGCAAATAACATGCATGTAACAACAAAACAAGCTTGTGCACAAAAAAAACATGCAAAAACGTTCACATGCATTAGATATGACAAAGAATCACATTTACTAAGTTCGTAAAACAATCACATAAACTTCCAATACAAGTTAAATAGTTATTTTTTTTTTTTTTAATTAAACCCCCACAATTCTGCCCCCGTTAATGAAATTACCCCAAATTCATATTTCCGTTATTTTTTAACATATTTTGTGAAATTACACGTCTACCCCTCAATCTCTTTTCTCTCCTCTTCGATCCCTTCAACTCCCATTCATCTTCAACATTGTATCCCTATCATCATCTTCTAATTCGTCTTTTGTTTTTTTCCATTTCAGTCTTTATTAGTTCATTTTGATTACTGAAATTCACTAACAAAATTCTTGTTTTGCTTGGATTTGGGTTCATTCAAGTCTGAAAATTAGGGTTTCAGTTCAAAATTCGGGGTTTCTTTAAATTCAAAAATTGGGGTTAGTTGGGTGAAAAATTCGTGTTTTGTTTTGGATTTGGATAAATTAAGTTTAGCYAAATTTTGTTGCGATAAATGATTTTTGATGTACTCGCTAGTGAAAATAAGAAAATGGTGAATTTTAAGGACTAGGTAGAAATCAGGATGGCTTATAATAATAAAGCTATACGAATAAGTAACCCCTCCATAACTAGAAGTCTGTATATCAAGTACAGTGCCCCTTGAAGTTGGACTGCTTGAGAAGTTTAAACATGGAAACAAATCGAGACACCGAGATTCGGAAATCTTTATATAAATAACAAGTTGATGACCGAAGACAACCAAGGGAATAGTACGAGTATGAAACTCCAGAAAATTATTTACTACCATGAACAGGTATTGAATGAATGTGATGTTTCTTTGTGAACTACAAAGTGAGGCTTTTGCTTGATAAAGAATCGATTCTATTCATAAATAAATGATTTCTAATGGTTACTTTCATGCAATTTTAAAAACTAAACGGATCAAACTCTGTCTTCAAAAAAACGAACCTGTGAAATTCAATTTGGACGTTCTTTAATGGCAGACACATGGCACCTCTAGCTGATAACTTTGGGAACACACACAGCTCCGGACTGTTTCGACACCTTCCCTCAAAGCAACCTTTGCCCTGTTTGTATAAAATGAGTTTAGAGCTGGTGGTTTTGTGATACCAAGAAACCATGAGACAAACCAAAGACGGAACTAAATATCTTGTATGAATCAATACAATTTTTGGGATTAAGGTTCGTTGAAAGCAATGTATCAGTGTTATTGGCTTTACTTTGAGATCTTTATACCAACGTCCAACAAGCATGATTTTGACAAACTAGTTAAAAGTAATTCTATGTGTTCTCTTTCAATAACACTCTTAATAAGACAATTGCCCAAAGATCTCAACTACAACTTAATCTGAGGTATTGATGCTTCCACCATTGTTATTAATTGATTAACCATCACAGGACATCAGTTGACCAACACTTCAAGAAAAATATTCCCTCTTAAAACTCAGGTTACAAGCTTTCCTTACAATGAGGGAAAGAAAGAGAAATGGGAGAAAGTAAGAAGAAGAAGATGAAGAAAGGGGCTTTATTTTAAGATTAACTTTCGTCACATAGTCTCCAGTTCCATATACAAAAAAATATTGTCGGCTAATGAAGGCTTGTACTTTCAAGCCTTCAAGGGGTTCTATATCTAGGATATTAACTAAACCACTTGAATTGCTTTACTTATTCTCATATTGACAAGTCTATATGCTAGGACAGCGGCACAAAGTCAAAGCTGTTCATTGAAAACTAATATAGAGATATTAGCATGACTTCTCAATAAACAAAACCCAACTGAACCAGGGTTTTAATTAATTAATTAGATTACAGCTACAACATACTGGTTCGAGAGGAACGGGTGAAATTCAATTCAAAAAGTTGGCGAGCACATTGTCCGGGCAATACCATCTTTTACTTTCGGGCATTAACTTTCCGGTACCATCTGCTGTTATAGATAAAACTGAGGTCGGTAATGGACTGGAAAGCAGTATGTCTCCCACTCTTCTCCTTAGTCAAAACATATATCTCCGCTCAAACTTTTTGTATGTTTTTCAGCTTCTGGTTTAGCAACGACCTGGCGAACCAAGAAATAGAAGGATAAGAATTAGCGGGGTTTAAAAACAATTATTAAGGATGAGAATATCAACAGGAAGTTTGGCACGCATTTTAAGAAACAGAAAGGGGCTGGAATATATGTTAATAATAGTGCAGAAAATTCTAAACAAACCACTATTCCAGCAGGTCCATTAAAGAAGGTTCATGTGTAAATTGTAAGGGTGGCTCGGGGAATATGAGTATTTAAKTGAAAAGGCTCCAATAGAATATATTAGAGAAAAAGGATGCAGGGGGAAAGGGAATTAAACCACAATTGATGAGGTTTTTACATATATGGTATGGGCAATTCCCGTTACATGTATGGTGAGGTTGATAAATATATGGTAGGGTATTAAAAGATTTACGGTAAGGGCTCTTCCCATTACATATTAAAGATTAATAGACATTGTATATCTATCAAAGCTGAAAATATATATACAAACTTCTGGTTACAATTAATTCTTATTGGCAATTTTTTTTTATGATGATTGTTTAGGCAAGAAGACATTGTTATTATTCATTTGAATTAAAATTTAGGATTTTTAAAACTAAAGGTTTGAAAAGAAGAGGCATGTGTCAATCGTGATCATTGCTATAGTAATTAGAATATAAATATCAGGTAAAAGAAACTCTAACAAGCAGACTAAATCCATATACCTGTCCTCGCTGTACATCTTCCCTCTTCAGCCCACGCAGAAGGAGACCAACATTGTCACCAGCCTAGGACAAAAACATGCAGAAAATAAGGTTCACATACCCAAAACAATACATTTGTCAATTTGAAACAACTAATCTTTAAACATTTACCTGACCATTATCCAAAATTTTCTTAAACATTTCCACACCAGTCACTGTACTTTTCATTGGACCACCCTGTAGTGCAAACAGTAGGAGTACTTAGATGGGCAAAAATACTACAATGTTAAATTTACCTAAAACAAAKTATGATTTTTAAGCACTGCAACCAGAATATACAACTCATGTTAGAAGAAAACGTGCAAAACGGGATCAAGTTCCAACTGTAACCTGCATTAATCCCAATATTTCTACATCCTCTCCAACTTTGATGGTGCCTTGTTCAACACGGCCAGTCACCACAGTTCCACGTCCCTACATTARGACATAAAAAGAATCAAAAACATTCACATATGTAGATTGTAGGCCTTAAAGTCACTAGATTATTCATAAGTTTCATCCTTTCATACTTAGAGTAACTTATTTCAACACTAAAATTCAGTTTACTTCAGTTCCAGAGCCTAGACTATCATATTTTTACATATAAAAGAGTATTCATAGCATTTTCATTCAGTTAGAAAACTCACAATATAGCAAGTAAATCCTTGGTGTTCAGTAAGAATATGGAAAACTAGTAAGAAAGCTCTCTCCATAAAACAAATCAAGAGACGGGTACCAAAAGGCAACAAGTTTTTTTTTTTCACAATTCGCAAAGATAAGCAAGTCTTGCGTACCTGAATTGAGAACACATCTTCAACTGGCATCAAGAAAGGTTTATCAAGTTGGCGAACAGGGTCAGGAATGTATGCATCCACAGCATCCATAAGCTTCAAAATAGCTTGCCTCCCTATTTCGTCATTTGTTCCCTGTAAGGCAGACAAAGCAGAGCCRCTGATAATTGGGATGTCCTCTCCAGGGAACTTGTAGAAGCAGAGGAGTTCTACAGGGTCCCCAATAAGGGACAAACAGACAAAGAAAGTAAAATTTTTTAATCAAATAACAGTACACCAAATCCAAAAATCGAGTGTTCTTGTCATAGTCCACAAAAGTAAAACATACCACGTAATTCCATTTCTACCAGTTCAAGGAGTTCTGGATCATCAACAGCATCCACTTTGATTCATGAAAAGCAAACCTAAGAGTGGCACACCAACCTAGAAGGAAAGTCAGAAGCCGTCATCTCATATGCTGAAATCTAAACATAATTCTTTAAAACAGTTGTTTTCAACAACACTATATGCTCGCAGACTCATGTTAACTCTTTTCTGTTGTAAATATATCTAAGCTTTGGACAATATCATACTTAGTCTATAACAATATTAGAAGCAAAAGGAACATGTGTTGATTATTTAATGTGCATATACATAGAGAATGCATGACTTTCATATTGCACCAAAGGCAATGCTCTAACACGATTGCACACCTGATCGTGCAAGTAAGTATGCTCCTTGGTCTGTGGCATGGGCCCAGCTCAGGAGCAGATCAACAAGAATACACACCATCCATTTGAGCAGCTCCAGTAATCATGTTCTGCAAATTGAAAAAGGAAAAAAAACAAAGAAAAGAAAAAAAACGTTGTATATCAGAAGGTATCAATGTACATAATTTGTGAAGCTCCTCAACATTAAAGATAGCAACTGCACAAGAAGTTTCAGCCTTCATAGAGTTCAGCTCTAGACTAAACAGCATCCCAAGCAACAGACAAGACACAATATCGCTGCCCGCACAAGATAGCCCAGTAGCCCCAGGATTTCAGCAAGTCACAAAGCATTAATGAGAGAGGCATGCTGTTCATGTTTTCAGCACATTTTTAAATCCACATATTTTTTAAAATAAAATAAAAATATCAATCAATCAATCATCAATCAATCATATGCCTCCTAATTCCACTATGTGGGGTCGCTAACATGAACAATGGTGATTATCCGGGAGGTCATTCCACATAAATTTTCCTCCTCCACTCCCTCCGATCGACGAGTCTAGCAAAATAATAAGCTAGCCAAGTACTAAACACAAACTATCTCGATTAATGTATAACAACAAAATGGTATTTTCACACTACCAGAAAATCCTATTTATATTTTATATTGTTTGTCTTACATACTGACAGTACACAATAAACTTTATTGACAAGATTGATTTGCCACCAATGATCTCATATATTTTAACAATACTCCTGTCATAATGCATCAATTCCTTTCATTAATTGTTAAAAGCTGGCTTTCAACATAAGACAAACACTGTATATAAAAACCAAATTGATCATCTAATGATGCAGTCCAAGCTCAGAATCACATTGTTGAAAAAAATACCCCAACCCCCTGACACTGAGAAAAACCTACTCACCTTTGACATAATCAGCTGTCCAGGACATACCGACGTCGTTGCATAATGTCTTTTTGCAGTTCATACTCCACATGTGCCTGCGGTTAAATAGGATTGATCCATTCTGATATATGTGATATCACAAGCATCGTTTGCTTCTCCAGTTAAACAAAGGATAGCAATAACAAAGCAAGGAATCTGCACTACCGTTCTGCAATAGTGATTCACTCTCTCTTTTCTTCAGTGCTTTGTCAATTTCATCAAAGGCTACAGCCTTGGCGTTTCCTGCTTCATGAACACCTGGCCATGTGAAGATTTACTACTCAGTTGAAAAGTACAAGCATAATTCAAAATTAATACAAAATTCAGTAAACACCGTTTACATTCTAACTAACTGACTTGCAGAGGAAGTAGAAAATAAAAAAAAAGGAGAACTCTAAGCAAGGCTAAGGTAGGTAATTGAACGTCAAGTTATATCATCAATGCATTTATTACAAGAGCTATATTATCATATATATATAAATCGACTCACTCTTGTAATGGTGCAGTTAATTTGTCTTCCCGTGATCACAATGTCCAATAGTTCCTACGTTGACATGAAGGCTTTCTTGTTTACATCAAAATTATAAAACAGATTGAGAACCCACTGCTTCGCAGATAAAAAAGGAAAAAAACAGGTAACATAGAACTCTTTTGGTCGCACTATGATCCAAAACTAAGTTATAACACTTGTGTCTGATGTCAAAGTTGACAGCTTAGTAGCGGAAAGAGCTTTTTACCAATAGTTATCAATTATGTTCAACTATGGGAAGACATTTGAATAAACAATACTTTGCGGAGGTGGGAGGAGGAAGGTTTGAGGGTCTCTCATTAAATCATAAAATTTCACGACATTATCATTTAACAATGAAGTGAATCATATGGCTGTGACAGCGCAGTATGAGGCAATATACAACCATAATCAACTATTCATATTGAAATCTATTAACATTTTAACTTGCAAACAGAATTTGGATGATCTCATTATATTATTCAATTCACAAATTTCATTTCTACAATATAATGGAAAGTAGTGATGAATAATCTTATTGCAGGTTTCAGCCACTCAAAAAAAATGAAAAAAAATCAACATGGACATAGGCAAGGGGCTATCCGTGAAGTATCACACACAGATTCATTATCATGGCCAACATTTAATAAACAACAAATATGTGATTGAATCTCGTCAAAGTCATAAACTCATAGCATCATAAAATTCTACCGAAAATTTAAAATTTTACCATGATTGCAATCTTCTTAAATTAATTCAAAAAAAATGTGATCAGGGCAACATGATTATACTCCCTCCGTAAAATAATTCTCGACAACAATTGACTTTTCACGTATTTTGAGGAAGAAGATTTAAACTAGTAACGATCAAATTAATCTAAAATTTCACACAATAAACTATCATCTTAGAGCTAGTCACCCACTTGATTTGCACCAAAATTGTCAAATCCAATGCACTAATTTGTAATAAATGAAATATTTTATTTAACAATTTTTGGCCATTTATCTTTTTCTTTTTGGTTTTATTTACCAAAATGCCATTGGATTGACAACCTTTTGTCAATTCACTGGATTGACTGGGAATTTTCATCATCTTATTCTTCATTATGTTAGAATTATTTTGATTAATTTAATCATTTAGTAGGTTAAATCCCTTCCTCAACTGTTTCGAGAATTATMTTACGAAGGGAGTATATACTAAAAACTTCATTCCTTAGCTTTAGGTTGAGAGTCAAACTATCGATTTCAAAATTGATAAAATTTCCCGACCAATTTTGTACCAAAAGTTGAAATCATTTCAGCAATATATATATATATTACCATTAATTGAAATGCTTTCAGTGTGATCTACTCTAAATTGGTCTCAAAAACATGAACGCAACGATTTAAAATAGGTCATAAAAGATCAACAAATTGCAAATGTCAAATCACATAAATACAGTAGAAACACGGCAACCTATATCAATTAATCTCAATTCAATCGACAATTTCTCATCGCAAATGTCACATCATTTCCAAATCTCATCAACGAAAAWAACAAAGAGAAGCAGAAACYTACGTTCGCGTGAAAGTAGCCATAGATCGCAGCCAAAAGGAGAGAGAAGAYCGAGAAGTGGACTCATTTCTGGAAGTTTGCTCAGTAATGGAGGTTGAGCAAGTAGGAGAAAGCAACGCTCTGCAAGACGAGGAGTATAGATTGATTTGGTGAGATGATGAAGAGAGTAATCGCTTCGAATTAGGGTTTCGAAGAACTGCTGACGCCATTTTTGAGATTTGGAGAAGATAAGAAAGTGCAGATGGGGAAAAGGGTTTTGCTGCAGTAGAAAACGGAATAAGAGGGTTTTTAGACAGAGTTTGATATTTTGAGGTTTTAGCCTTTTAGGGGTTTTTTGTCTTTTCCAATTAATTAATTCTTCCTGGGCTTTTTATTGGGTTTGGTTATGTTTGAGTGGCCTCAATATGCGTTTTGTAGTCCATAGAAATTGATCTCGCAGGCGCAAATTCTACTATGGTCCCGGGACCATGGTTCGCATCATGGTCCGGACAATGTTCATTTTCGCAAAATAGAAAATGTTTCATAACTCAAGATTCTCAACATGTAATGTTCATTTTTCAAATGTAAATGTTCATATCTGAAAATGCGAAGCACTTGTATTTTCGGAAATAAACATTTTTTTAGTTTCGAAAAATGAACTTTGTCCGAGACCATGATGAGGAACATGGTCCCGGGACCATAATAGACCTATTGATCGCGAGGTGGTAAACAAGTCGTCTGTGTTATTTTAGAATTTACGGTGTTTTTTTTATATATAAATATGATATCTTTTGAGTTATTTTAGGTTGGAGGACGTACTAATTCATGTTATTATAGACTTATATCTTTTGAGTTAAGGATGAGTTTAGTTTGTTATTCACCGTTTCAAGGGCATGTGTTGTTTGGAATGTTTGTTATTTTAGAATTGACGGCGTTTTTTTATAGATATGATAAATAAGTCATATGTGTCGTGTCATTTTAGGTTAAAGGACGTACTAATGCATGTTGTTGTAGACTTGTAGCTTTTAAGTGAAGGATGAGTTTAGTTTGTTCTTCATTGTTTCAAGGGCATGTGTTGTTTGTTTAGTTTAGTTCATGTGCATTACAAATTTTAGTTGCATGCTGATTTGCCTATTGTGAGTTTGTGATTATGTCATGTGTTGCTTTTATGGCTCGTTGTAACTATGAAGATAGGTAATTCGATTGCAATTTATAGAAAATGCACAATAATGGTGGATAGTAAGTTAAAACTTAAAGGTGGGTTATGGTAGGATGAAGATTCTCCTAGGAAGTCCTTGTGGTGCCATGTTACCGACCCCGTGGTTGAGCGAGAATAGTATTAAGATGGGTAACCTCCTACAAAGTCCTCATGGTTCTGTCTAATAGGATTTTTTTTTTCTTTCAACGCCATAAATTGCATTTAAGATTTGGTGAGAGTGTAAGTTAGTAAGATCGATAAAGGGAACAGGAAACAAATGAATAGACTATGTCACATGTTCTTTTATGGCTGTGTCATGTGTTGCTATGTAAGTTTGTGACTATGAGTAAACAAATGAGTGTAAGTTTGTTACTATGTCATGTGTTGCTTTTATGGCTCGTTGTAACTCTGAAGATAGGTAATTCGATTGCAATTTATAGAAAATGCACAATAATGGTGGATAGTAAGTTAAAACTTAAAGGTGGGTTATGGTAGGATGAAGATTCTCCTAGGAAGTCCTTGTGGTGCCATGTTACCGACCCCGTGGTTGAGCGAGAATAGTATTAAGATGGGTAACCTCCTACAAAGTCCTCATGGTTCTGTCTAATAGGATTTTTTTTTTCTTTCAACGCCATAAATTGCATTTAAGATTTGGTGAGAGTGTAAGTTAGTAAGATCGATAAAGGGAACAGGAAACAAATGAATAGACTATGTCACATGTTCTTTTATGGCTGTGTCATGTGTTGCTATGTAAGTTTGTGACTATGAGTAAACAAATGAGTGTAAGTTTGTTACTATGTCATGTGTTGCTTTTATGGCTCGTTGTAACTCTGAAGATAGGTAATTCGATTGTAATTTATAGAAAATGCACAATAATGATGAATAGTCAGTAAGTTAAAATTTAAAGGTGGATTATGGTAGGATGAAGATTCTCCTAGGAAGTCCTTGTGGTGCCATGCTACCGACCCCGTGGTTGAGCAAGAATAGTACTAAGATGGGTAACCTCCTAAAAAGTCTTCATGATTCTGTTTAATGAGATTTCTTTTCTTTCAACGCCACAACACTTAAGATTTGGTAAGAGTGTAAGTTAGTAAGATCGACAAAGGAAACAGGAAACAAATGAGTAGACAATAGGAGGTTGTGTTAAGAATTGTCGCATAAAAAATATATGATAAGGCCACAACATGACATGTAAAAATCTTCGTTCATCGTGCCTTAATGAAAAAATTAAATGGTGCAATACTAGGGTTGTAGGGCATTGTTCGTCATCACTTTATTAATTCGATAATCTCACAACTTGTGTATGTACAAAATTGTCTCATTTGTCCATCCTTTTAAATCATATGAATTTTCTCAACTTCATATATCTTTTTATTTATCGTTTCTATGATACTTATGCTCCTTAAAAACATGCATGAACATATACTCCAACTTGCATAGATGTTCAAAAGATAAGTAAGGCTAAAAATGCAAAAAAGATTTTTGTGCATTTTTTCAAATATTATTCCATGGACTCAATACTACTTGAAAGTTTACTACATCGTATGAAACCTCTTAACCATTGCATTGGGTCTAGGGTTGAGCAAGACGAGGCACCCGATTATTGTGGGTGGAACCGGAACCAGAACCGGCCGGTTCCTGATAATAGGAACCGGAACCAGAATCGGTTCTATTTTTTTGGAACCGGAACCGTTGGGAACCGATTATTCGGTTATATTTTTTCAAAAAAAAAAAAATGAGCAAAATTTGTCCTAATTAATTTCATACTTGTGCATGTGTATTTGGCCATAAAAGCACAATATTCTTTATATAATTTGGGCTTACTATTGTTTATATAATTTGGGTTTTTGGACCTTAACAAATGTATTTTATTAAACTCAAAAGTCATAACTAGTTACCGGGTACTGGTTATAAACCCGGTGGTGCCGGGTACTCGGAACCGGTTCCAAAATCTTCATGCCCAGAACTGAAAAATCGGTCACAACCGGATCCTAGTTTTTGAAATCGAAACCGGTATCGATCCAACCGATTTCGGTTCCGGAACCGCCAATTCCGAGTACCGACCGGATGCCCACTATTTTTGCTCATCTCTAATCGGGACTATATGTCTATTGTAACAATTTTTTAAACTATGTCATTGAAATCACATTACTAGAACAATGCATTGAAAGGTTTGAAACTATGGAACCTTGTCACCTCTACTTCCACCCCCCTACACAATGCCTAGTAAAAGTTCATATTGACTGAGTACCACCATTGATGAAATTTCTTCAGTAATTCTAAGTTTGACAAAGTTATTGTGCATGTTTCTTAACTATTTGAGCTTATTTGTCTAGCAATTTGTTATTTAGCTAAACTAATTGTAATAAAAAAAAACTCGAGGTTATTGTGTAGAATACGTAAAATTAAGTTGCTACCACGCAGAAAAAGCAAAACCAAAGTGCTACAAATCCTACAATATAGAATTTCCCAATCATTTATTACACAATTGTATATCTAATCCTTAGATTCATAGTGTATTTCCACAAAATCTACTCACAATCATCCTAGACACAAACACTATTAATCAAATCAATTGAATAACTTGATTAGTGATCAGCAAAACCAAAATCCAGAATTTATCCCAAGATCTCGTAGAATCGGGAGGGAAGCTTTAATCACTTGAACTATCCCTCACTTTCACCGAAATTCATCAAGTCGATTTACGCAATTCACTACTTAAACCCGAGCGTAACATGAAATACGTCAAATACAAGATCTTAATATAGCGATCCACAAGAACAACGGGCCACTATAAGTTGGCAACAAATCCGACACGACACGACACGACCCACCCTCAACACAAGTTTATAAGCCCACCTTCAACACTGAATTAGCACCTTCTCCTTAACACTAGTTTTCCCGCTCTTCCATCACAACACCTCATTCTTGTAACCTCCATTCGCTTTCTCTCTCCTCCTTCCTCCCGCCACCCATTTCTCTCTCTTCTGGTATGTATCATCAACCTCTCTATTTTCTGCTTTAATTATGTTAATCGTGCTAATCCATTAATCAACTGAAATTCGCACTATTAGATTTAATTTTTATATGTTATTGACATTTTTACTGATGCTCATAACTTAGGGCAAAAATTCCGCGTTTTATGGATGCACTTTGTGCTTCTTTTATTGCTCCTGTATTTGTTTAATTGATTAAGGATGTGATTTTTTTGATTGTATAACCTCGATTCATGCTTTAATCTTGCTTCTGAAACTTTAATTTTTATTTAATTTTTCAAATTTTAGGGAAAAAGGGCGACAGTAATTATAGTGTGAAGTGCTTTTTCTTTGTTTGCAAGTTTACTGGGAAAAAGGTGAGTGCTTGACTTTGTTTTTTCTGGTAAAGAAGAAAGATTTGTTGATTTGAACTGGTAATTGGGATCTATTTGAGGAATTCGTTATTGAAATTTGTTTTTTTGTTTTTAGGGTTTGAGGGTTTAAAGCATTTTTCAATGGGGAAAGATGAAGAAGAGATGAGAGGGGAGATAGAAGAGAGGTTGATAAACGAGGAATACAAGATATGGAAGAAGAATACCCCGTTTTTGTATGATTTGGTAATTACACATGCTCTCGAGTGGCCGTCTCTCACTGTTGAGTGGCTTCCTGACCGCGATGAGCCGCCGGGGAAGGATTATTCGGTGCAGAAGATGATTTTGGGGACCCATACTTCGGAGAATGAGCCTAATTACCTTATGCTAGCTCAGGTCCAGCTTCCTCTTGAAGATGCTGAGAATGAGGCCCGGCATTATGACGATGATCGGTCTGATTTTGGCGGATTTGGGTGTGCCAATGGAAAGGTATAGACAGGTTATGTCAAAAAAATGTGTGGTTTTAATTTTATACTAAGCATTTAGATTGATCTTCTTCAGTGATAGGAGTTATTTGCTACTTCCATATGACTGATGATTAATCACGGTTTTTTGTGTTTGTGTATTTAGGTACAAATTATACAGCAAATAAACCACGATGGGGAAGTGAATCGGGCTCGTTACATGCCCCAGAATCAATTTATAATCGCAACCAAAACAGTGAGCGCAGAAGTATATATTTTTGACTACAGTAAACACCCATCAAAGCCACCACTTGATGGTGCTTGCAATCCTGATTTGAGGTTAAGAGGCCACAGCACTGAAGGATATGGTTTGTCATGGAGTAAATTCAGGCAGGGCCATTTATTGAGTGGTTCTGATGATGCTCAGATCTGTCTTTGGGACATCAATGCGACTCCTAAAAATAAAACACTGGATGCCATGCAAATATTCAAGGTACATTTATCTGAGGCTGTTCGATATGAATCTAACATTATGTTCATCTGAATCCACGTGCTTGTGCAATTTTTGTGGCACCAAAGTCAATTTGACGAGCTTGAATGAACTTTATACAAGATAAATATCTAGCTAAATTTATCTTGCTCTGGAGCATTTAATTTTAACCAAATGTTGTAAAACTAGTTCTACTTACTCTCTAGCAACATCTGGAGTATTTAATTCTTACCAAATGTTGCAAAATTTTTACTCTTCTGTTTTTTCTTGTTCATTTGATGGAATGATTCCACTGAAGGTGGAAGTTTAGCATTGGTATTTGCATATTCATTTTGTTGGTTGGCTATAATGTTGTAATTATGACTTGCATATGTAGGTTCATGAAGGTGTTGTTGAAGATGTTTCGTGGCATCTGAGGCACGAATACCTATTTGGTTCTGTTGGAGACGATCAATATCTGCTTATATGGGACCTTCGAGCTCCGTCGGTAACCAAGCCTGTTCAGTCTGTGATTGCTCATCAAAGTGAGGTGAGCCATTAGTGTTAGTGGAGTTTTTGATTGAGGACACCATTCTTTTTTAAATATGGCTATACATATTAAGATTCGACTTGTAAGTGTGTGTCTGAAGTGGATCATTTATGTGTCTTTGTGCTTCCTTCACTGATCAGTGGCCTCCACACATATATCTTATTTTCTTATCTGGCTAGATGGTGTGGATTTACATGTTAGTTTCCATCGTAATTGGAATGGCATTGTTGGTACATGTATTATTTTTGTCCTTGTAGCATGATTTAATTGTCCCTATGACTAAATATTAGTTTGTTATGGATGCATTTTTGCTTGTAAGTCATTAGTAATTTGTGCAAGTTTTAAATCGCTCAAAAGTTGACACAATAAGTTGCTAACTTGTAATTGCACAATTTTCTCAGTGAACTTGTTGCTCTGGTTTTATTGTTGAGTGTAAATCTAGTATGACCCAAGGATGCAAATTAACTAAGATCATAGTGAGTGGTGGGTAGTGGGTTGGTTTTCCTGATTTGGCATCTGCTTCAAGCCACTTGTGGGTGAACAAATAGTTTGTCAGGGTTGCCCATGATCTAACTTAAATGTACCATGATCGTAATTTTGTTGGTGTTAGCCAAGGTTGAACTTTTATATCTCAATATCTCATTTTCTTGTATTTTAGGAATGGTTTGCATATATTTATACACTTCTTCTGCCATGTTTTCTTTTTCTAGGATGATTTATTGTCTGTTGAATCAATCACTCAGAATTTTGCTATTATAAGTTTATCGTTGAAATTGCTTGTTTTTGATTGGTTTTGCCTCTTAAACTCTTGGAGGCTGTTCTGTCCTCTTTTTACACAAATTGTTTTTAACCTGTCAGGTGAATTGCTTGGCTTTTAATCCTTTTAAAATGAATGGGTTGTGGAACGGGTTTCTACTGAAGACTGTGACATTGTTTTGATCTAGGAAATCAACACTGCATTGCATATTTTTGATTGTCACAAGTAAGTTAAAACGATTATTTTAATTTGTTTCTTTTCTGGTTACTTCAAAACCTCATGTCAATGTTTAGTGGCACATTGTTCTGCTCTTGACAACTAAATTATATGTTTATAAAATGACAGGGAAGAGGTCTTCCAAGTTGGATGGAGTCCCAAAAATGAGACTATCTTGGCTTCTTGTTGTCTTGGTAGGAGACTAATGGTGTGGGATCTTAGCAGGTATYTGTTGTTGGCTTCTGGTATTTCTTTATTTCTTCTATTTTTCTGGAGTGTTTCTAGGGTTGAAAAAGAGTAGTCTCTGTTTGGAAGCAACAATTTTCTGTAAGTACTATACCATTATTATACTATATCACAATACAAGAAAGAAAATAAAATTTGTTTTTAGTGGCAATGAGGAAATGTATATTAGAAGATAAGATTAATTAAGATAAAGTAGACATATCTTTTCATTTTATTCTCTCGCCTCCTCGGATGTGAAATTATCATTTGTATCCAAAATGTCAATTGTTATGATATGGTTTTTGCTGGATCACCTGGGAGAAGTTTTCTAAACTACAGAGAGAGGGCTGGTTCCTAGAATTTAGAAAATAGTACATCATGTTAGCTTCAGCCTGCATATGCCTTCTTCATGACAGATAAAAATGTCTTGCATGTTTAGCTCTTTGAACTTTAACATGGGTCTTATCGGTTGCATCAGCTTGGTTGAGCAAAAGCATCTGCGGACAAAAGGCAGATAACTTTAGTCCACATGCTTTCTTTTGATAATAAAAGCCAYGGGTGGTGACTTGCATATGTTTTGTCGAGTGAGGACTGATGTATTACTGAGCTGCAGTGATTGCACCAATGCCCACCTTTAACGACACATTATTGCAATGCCACCACTGAGGATTAATATGTTCTGTATTTTTAGTTTTTTTTAAAAGTATTGTTTGTGAAATAATTGAAGGAGTGCTTTCCCTTGTAGCTCTGAATTGTAAAAAAGTCCCAGTCTTTTGACTAACTCCTTAAGTTAACATCTCCATCTTTCTCAYGATTTGCAGAATTGACGAGGAGCAGACTCAAGAGGATGCTGAAGATGGTCCRCCCGAGTTGCTCTTCATTCATGGAGGTCACACCAGCAAAATATCTGATTTTTCATGGAATCCATGTGAAGATTGGGTTGTTGCTAGTGTTGCTGAGGACAACATCCTTCAAATCTGGCAGATGGCCGAGAACATATACCATGACGAGGATGATTTAACTACAGATGACGCAACAGCCACCAAAGGCTCTTAGTTTTGAACTAGTAGAGTTCTCCGAGTCTTCTGTGTGGGTTAAATTTATAGAGTAGGTACATTTAAGGCATCTGTATCTCTCTTCTGTTTCTGGGTTTGGAAAACAGAAGATAATTTAAGTATCACCAGTATCTGTGAATTTGTTAGGCATATATGATGAATGGTTGGTTGTTTCGAATTGTATTTTGTTAGTAGTTTGGTGCATTATGAACACATTGCCTTGAAAGTTCATTCAAGCTTGCTGCAGGCTCTACTTTGTACTTCATGATCCATTTTCGGATTTTGTACATTATTCCACCATTTTCATACATAAGGTGTCCTTAATGTTAATCTTGATGTTTGTTTCACTTGCAGTATTGCTGTTGTAGCCGCGCTTCAATTCTGATTGCTGTGTATCATTCTGATTTTACTGGTGATTGCTAGATTTTGGTTCGAGTAACCGACTAGCTGAAACACTGATCGTGCAGATTAGACATTAACCTCACTAGTATCAAAATTCAATCTGACTAAAGGCCAATCAAAATCGGTACAAGAACAAAATTAACAGTAGCTCATCACTATCAACAATAATGTTTGATCAAACATACAATTTCCTGTCAAAACAAACATACAAAATCTGTAAATGACTAGTGCATAAATTGGAAACCTAACTTGCTTTACTTTATAACCATGGTAATCTAATACGAGTATACGACCCTGGCGGGAAGGCCCATATGTTAGCCTCGTGCCTTGACAAGTCGAGTCTGTATGAGCCAAGACAATGTTGTGTCTTGTTGGGTTTAATCCATTTCACGTGTTGTGCGGTTGTGCCTATAATTCCTATATTCTAGAATTTTTTTTTTAAATGAGTGTGCTCATGTGCATGTCAGCCCACGTGCTCTTGCCAAAGTTTTAAAATGTTGTTCACGGTCTGCCCATGACTTGTTGGCATGCTTCCCATATCTCAATTGTGTCGCACTAGCAACGTGTTCGTGCAAGTAGGCTAAACGTCATGTAAAGCTTACTCTCGTGCCGACCTGACCCATATCATGCCCAACACTTCAAAAGTCTTGTTTTTTTCGCCGAAAAACATGTACTCATGCTCGAGTTAGCAACTTAATTAACAAAACAAGGCATCGCTCGACCCTACCGAAACACAAAACAACATGGGTAAAATTAAGCCGAATATCAACGTAGATGATGATTTGCAATTTTGGCAAACATTATCCATTGAGAAATTCACCTAATTCACGTCTATTAATATGTCACTTGCAGCTTAACGCAAGTGGATCAACTGTAAATTATCCCCAAATCTCAACATCCACTCTTTTCTTGATTCTTCCAAATCAACCTTCATCTTCTTCGCCTTTTGTTTGTTCCAGATTTTAATAATATTTTCAAGAAATACTCTTTTCGTGGTTAGTTATTCATCACTCATTCAATAAGTCTAACTCAACTTCAACTTTAACTTTAACTTCTGCTCATCACAACTTGCTGACAAAATTCATCCACTAATTTCACTTTCTCAACTCTCTCAATCGAATATTCACAATCAATTTTACAAACCCATTAAATAAAATTTCCCAAATTTAACTCAATTTTATGAATTGATGTTGGTTTGATCATGAATTGCACATCCCAAAGTTGTTCTCTTAATTCATCATGCATTTCTTTTCCTTCACCCCTTTTATCTTCTTCACCAAAATCACATCTTTTCAACTCAAAATTTAAAACCCAATTGAATTCAGTTAGAAACACATCAAAATCACTAGTTATTAGAGCAAATGCATTGCAACTTCTCAAGAAAAATAACGGCAATGGTGATAACAGTGCTCTTGATCAGCTTGACATTGAACGTGGTGTTTGTGTGCCATTTCGCAAGTATACTCCTGAAGCGGTAAATCATAATTTCATCACAGTTCTTTATATTTTGAGGATTTTTGTTGTTGATTATGATGATATTGTCTTTTTAGCCAATGGGTTTCAATTGTTAATGAATTTGCTCAATTGGTTTTGTTTATGTTTGGTTGAACACGAAATTGTTGGGTGTATGAAAATGAACTTTGTTTTGGGTGCATGAAAATGAGCTTTTTTTGGTGTCATATATGTAAAAGCTGCTTTTTTTTGGTTGGTGATTGAATTGCAGGGCTAAAAAGTGGCATAATTTAAAGTAATACTGTTGATTTTTCTGGTTTTTAATGTAATTCAAGCTGAATAATGTACAATTCTCTAACTTGAATTGAAGTTTGGATGGTTTTGTTTCCTTGAACATGGTGTGTGTGTGTGTGTGTGTGTGTGTGTGTGTGTGTGTGTGTGTGTGTGTGTGTGTGTGTGTGTGTGTGTGTGTGTGTGTGTGTGTGTGTGTGTGTGTGTGTGTGTGTGTGTGTGTGTGTGTGTGTGTGTGTGTGTGTGTGTGTGTGTGTGTGTGTGTGTGTGTGTGTGTGTGTGTGTGTGTGTGTGTGTGTGTGTGTGTGTGTGTGTGTGTGTGTGTGTGTGTGTGTGTGTGTGTGTGTGTGGGTGTGTGTGTGTGTGTGTGTGTGTGTGTGTGTGTGTGTGTGTGTGTGTGTGTGTGTGTGTGTGTGTGTGTGTGTGTGTGTGTGTGTGTGTGTGTGTGTGTGTGTGTGTGTGTGTGTGTGTGTGTGTGTGTGTGTGTGTGTGTGTGTGTGTGTGTGGGTGTGTGTGTGTGTGTGTGTGTGTGTGTGTGT
>SNQN01004548.1:0-18992 GCA_008642245.1 Bassia scoparia | reverse complement strand
CTGCGGATAACTTCATTTCTTATTCGGTCTCGTAGAGTGTTCCCGCACATCTATCTCAACATCCGCATCTTGGTAACCCCTACCTTTTGAATATGCTCTTTTTTGGAGGCCCAACATTCAGTACTATAGAGCAATATTGGTCTTATAACAGTCTTGTAGAATTTTCCTTTTAGCTTTAGAGGGATGCTTCGATCGCACAACACTCTCGTAGCCGCTCTCCATTTAAGCCACCCTGATTTAATCATGTGGGCCACATCTTCGTCCATATCACTTTTCTTTTGGATGATTGACCTAAGATACTTAAAGTTTTCACTCATGGTCAGATCTTTTCCGTCCAACCTCGCCACTCCATCATTTGTCTCTTGTTGTGACCCAAAACGACATTCTAAATATTCAGTCTTACTCCGACTTAGCTTAAATCCTCGAGATTTCAACTTTTGTCTCCATTATTCCAACTTGACATGCATAGATTGAAGACCCATGGATAATTTCTCCGACGCCTCTAAACACTAGATCGAAGAACTTGAGCCAAAAACTCAGTGCAGGAATGTTATGGAAACTTGGTGTCCAAAAGACTGCAAGAATTATCGACATTCATTTTATGTCAACTTCAATCTCTGCTAAATTTTCTGATATACCATCTGAAATCCATGTTTGATAAAACTTAATAAGCTTTAAGCACACCGAATCATAGTAGACCAATACAAAAAATTGAAACGTGATATTATTTTATAAAAATCCTGATAAAATATCAGATTGATTGACATCGCCCTTGAACATAAGAAAAAGTGTCAATCTTCAATCTTCATTTTAGCTAATATCATGTACAATTAAAATATCGTAGCGTATCCAATCTTCAATCTTCATTTTACGTGCTTTAGATATTTCTTTCTCACTTACTAATATCATGTCAGAGTCAGATATGTTGTACTCTTCTAGATCTGACCTAAGCAATCCAATGAAACGGATGGAAGAAATAACTAAGTTTTTCGCCATAAAGGCCATATAAAAAGAACCATATTTGAAGGTCTTAAAGATCTCAAACCCAAAAGAGTTATTGTCCGCCAGCATTAGCACCGGAACGTTCAAACTATCTAACACCATTTTGACGAAAGCCCTACAATCCAAGCTTGCTTCTCCTGCACCCGTAATAACGACAGAGGGGAACTTTTGGTGGAATCGATAGGAAAGAAGTTCTTCGAAAACAGACATTTTTTCAACAATAAGAATGAACTTTGGAGCTACTTTGACAATTTTTATAGATTGGACATTGAAAAAGTTAATCTTATACGGTTGGTTTAAATGACTAACATCTTCTTCCAAATCCTCACAAGAATCAAAATCCCTCCGAACCACAATTATATGGCCAACATAAACAGAACTAGAGTCAAAAGAAGTAACCCCTAAAGATTGTCTATTGCAGTGAAAATGACAACATAGGTGGTCAATGAATCTCGAAACTTTAGACATGGTTATTTTATAAATTTGAATATCAGGATAATTATTCAAAAGACAGTAGAAATAGCGAATAGTATGTAACCAAAAAGTTTTTTAGCCACTACTTTTTAAATTCTTCATAGTGTTAGTCATGAAAATGAATTGTCATCACCTCCATAATAAAGTTTGTATTGAAATTATAAAAAAAAATACAAATATACTCCGATTAGTTGTAATAAATAACATATTATCAAGTAACATTGAAATATTTATATATATTATTATATTATATATATATATATTTATATATAACTATATTATATTATATATATATATATATATAATGATAAATCAATTAGAGTGATAATATTTTTATTATTAATTTCAGTTGTCTACAATATAGTCCACCTATAACTGTGATATACTAGATCTACGTTGATTCGTCAGTCGACTTTATTCCAAAAAACTTCATATCAGGAATTCGTTTCCTGACTTCTGATTTCTCGAAATTTAATATCAGAAACATATGTGTCATCCTGAATCTTGAAAACTTATCGGAAAATTAAAACAAAAATTAAGAGTAAACGGATGACCAAATTAAATTCGAAGTTAAGGGTTAAATACATAATTACCCTTAGTTTACATAATTACCTTAATTGAGGGTGAAATAAGGTATATGCATAATTTTTTCTTCAAATTAAAAATAAATAAATTATACTAAATCTATGTAACACATTCACATAGCTAATGTATACTTAATATCATCTAGACACTGTTTTACCAAATCGTGCATGATAGTATACGATATTAACAGGCAAGGGCACCAGAAAGTGTGGGCTTGCCTTTAAGGGCACAGTCACACAGTCCGACACATTATTTTGCCGCCTCACAAGATTGTGGGTATATACAGAATCAGCCACCTATAAAAGTTCAAACCCGATACAATGACTCTCCTCCTAACTCCAGATTGAGAAGTATTCTTCGGTAGACTTGTATATTTAATTATGTTGCATAATACTGAAGTAGAATGTGGATTGCGGATATATATTATGGAATAATAGTGAAAAGCCTCTAGATACACTATGCACATACATAGTGAGGACAAGACATGACTAATAGATAAGTTGATCTCTATAACTAAGAACTTTCGACTTTAATCTTAAAGCCATCTCTACACAATTCCAGTAAGCACAAGCACACACGAATCGTCTATTATGTGTGTCGAAATGGGTCAGCCACTCAGCGATGCTGATAGATAGAAAGACAGAGAGCAGACGTATTGTGACAAGATACTTCTCGTCGACAGCGAGGGTGTTATAGTGTATTGCATATCTAGCCGAAGTTTAATTTCAAGCTACCAAACAATCGATCGATAATATAAGCAAGAGATGAGTAGAGAAGCCTGATAGCAGCGAGAATCCTAGTGAGATGCTCAAGGCGCAGGGGCACGTCGCATTGAAGCCATGTTTACCCACTCGTACAATAGCGCTGAAGTCTCTGTATTTCATGTACACACACTCACATGGACAAGTATCAACGTCTCAAGATACTCGAACATGATTTTGTTTATCTATCATGTGCAATATAGTCTAAGGCAGATATCAAGGAGTTGGTGCATATTATTACTTTCTGTTTGACTTTCATAGTGATCCCTAGACTGTGAATATGATAACAATCAGGCGATGCTACTTCTTAAGAGTTAGACCCAGCTCGCACAAGGGTGTATACAATCGCTCCGATCGATGACAAGTTTTGTCGGACTTTAAATCAGGTGCATAGAGATGTACGTGACGAATCTAGAAGAGTCAACTATTCATGACAGATAGTAATAATTTCATAATATAGGATAATTTTATGAATGCATCGTCGAATACAGGTGAATAGGAACCCTCCCATTGATGTCGCTGATTATAGAGTCGCCTATATTAAAAGGATATTCCGAGGAAGTCTACGGACCGTGAGTTACGTCTCACTGCGTAAAGTGTGGACAGAGGCTAAGTGATTAACTCCACCAAGAAGTCCTCATCCCACATCGTTGTATTAGTTTTGAGCGTAACCCAGTTGACCTACAACGGTGGTCTGTGCAGATGCTAATGTAGGACTCTGATGCGTTCACATGTACCGGATGGTGGCTCACATTATTGGTGCCAGGGCACTCGCAGAAAAGACTCTAAGGATGGCTATTTCTGGCACGATTCGCAAAGTATGCTAGGAGTTGGTGAATGATGACAGTGTGTCTAAAGTGTCACGCATTACATGTCACCGAGTACTCCCGTTTCAGCATCCCCCTAGATTGAACCTAGACTACCTTGTGTAATCATCCCCTTATCCATTCGCCAAGTGGGGCATGGACATTCTGGCCTATTCCACAAGCTTCGGTTTGCAACGAACCGCTAAATGATCAATTCGTTGCGCTCGACTTCTTACTCTGCTCAGCATAATTAGATTAAGGGTAATTACGAAGCTGTAAGCCGGCTGAAAACAGGCGAGTGCAGACCTCAGAATTCAAGAATTTCATACTGCGACACAATGTATAATACGATCTGATCAGAATCTATGGCTGAAGAGCCTCCGAGCGGAAAGTCTACTAAGTCTTATTGCGTCAATAACGGCCCTTCACGACCTATGAGTGTACTAAGCTAAGGGAATGGCTATTAGAAAAGATCCCAATTGAGAGTAAAAACCACGTGCTATTGAGATAGGAGCTATGATAAGCCTTACGCCCTCTATTGTAACACCCAGGCAAAATTCTGTCCTCTTCTATTGTCAACATGACAGAGCATACAAGAATACCGATCAACTATACAACAAAACGTTTTGAGAGTCGTCTTACGGAGACATATATATAAAACAAGTAAGACTTACATAGGTGATCTATGCTCGCAAACTGCTCTCCGCTGCAGACGCGACTCAGCCATCAACAATCTTAGTTATCCATTTAACTGTCGTCAATACCTGTGAAACATGTTCACTAGCTCCCTCATTCGATTTCAAAATCGAGGAGAGAATAGGGATCATCACGAGTCTAGGTGTGCGCACCAACAGGACGTATAAGATGAAGCTCGCTATATGGCTCAGAACGCTGTCTCTCCCTATCGAGATATATAGCCCACCTGAGAGTCATCGTTGGTGATGACGACAGACAAGCAAGAGCACAACAAATGAGCAGCCTATGCGACCGCAACATGCTGATCTGATTCAGTCGAACATCACAAGTTGGAGCAATGCATTCACGATCAACGATACATACACTTTACTGGACAGAGTCATTCTGCTAACCAACCTAATACACATCGACAAGTATACCGGTTTTACAAGACAGCCTGCGTGACAAGAAACAACTCAAAGTGAGTAACCCTACTGTGTTGCGTAGTATACATAACTCAGAGCTGCTGTGAAACCAAACATAAAGAAATGGAAATTAATACAACCCTAACTGGTGACAGAGCTGCTCCACAAACAATACGTACTGCACGGCAACACTTCATCAAACGTGAGTACGTTCGACTTTGAGAGACTGAGAGTCCATGGAAGGCAAGTCATTCCTACGCACGGATATAGGCTTACTACACATGAACATACCATTCGAAATCTTATATGTGTATAAATTTCTTGGTAATCAAGCTACGAGTCTTTACTAATAATAATGAAGAAGACAGTACAGAGTAGTTGCGTCCTCTCTAACTCTACCAGTCACCCACTGCGATAGGTGCAGCACTAGACGTTACAGAGTATCTTATCTCCATCACACACAAGCGATCGAACAAACTCGTCTCATTCCTCACTAGCGAGCCCACTCTCCATAAGCTTTCTCCCGTTCGGGAGAAGCGGCGAGTGCTACAAAAAGACACGATTCATATAAATCATGGGAGGCGACTAGGGCACCGCCGACTTTACACTGATCACGTCTTATTAGTCTCATGATAACTCTCAGATCGCGAATAGCACACCATCTCATAACTACGCGCATATGCGTATCAATAAGACCCTATTTGCGATTACCTATAATGCCAGTCTTATTAAGAACCCATTATAATATAAAGTAGTAGCGTGTGCAGAATTCATTGACGCACTAAGTCCTTCTAGCAAGGCTATAGACAGACAAGTCTGAAATCGAGCACTTCACTCAACCCCGTTGTCAAACTCAGACGCAAGCATCAATCCAGTAGTTCCTTATTCCTCTAGTAAACTTTAGCATCATAGTAACGTAATTGTAACCGCTTTATATTATTGTATATAGTCAATTACGATCCACAAAGTCTATTATCCAAGACATCCTAACAGCACAAGTCGCGAAAACTCTATCTTATGTCAACTCAAGATGCGAGGTCTACCCTTTGACATATATGATAGAATACTTGCTTTGGACAAGCCAACTACACTTATACCTCAGATGCAGCACGTGTAAGAAGATCTCGCTATATTATAGGGCAATTTACATAAAGTCTTTCTATCACTATAAGCATCGTCCTGAGACCCTTATCTCAATTCAGACCGCAGCGATCTAATTCAGCTCATAATTTACGAGAGTAGGGTATTTCGTTTATCTCTTAATCGTAGGGCAAAATATCCAAGTTTAAGAGCAATCAGTATATTGCTTAGCGAGCTTAATCCCCAATATTCAAGTCCTCAATCATGAATCACAAGTTTCACATTCTAACTGTCTACAACTTTGAAATTACATCCTTTGTATTATATGAATCAACTCATTTTAAGCAAGTATATAGCTTCTGAGCACACACCAGGATGATGGTATTCTTACAAACACCTTCGTACCTCACTACTCTATATCCGACCAGGTAAAGCTAGAAAGCATTCAAATAAATAAACATCGATATTTGGAGATGTATATTTTACGCAAGCATTAAACATTTCGATTCGACCAAGGCACTATATGACAGGCAACTCATGAAGTGTTAGGACAAGATAGTATATTTTACTACATGCAAATGAATCCTTTACTCTAAATCTCAATAAGCGTATCAAACCTTCGAATGAGACAGAAGAATCCAAGATTCATACTTTACCAATAACCAATCACTATTAGGTTCACGAATAATATTAGTGAATCTGATTCATCGACATAGAGTATGAACCTTATTGTTGACTCAACGCGATACATATCGGTATATAAGAAGAATACGAACATGATACTTCAGAACGCATTACGACCAGGTAACATCGATCATATCAGTCTCAGATGAGTAGGTTTCGTCAGTAGTTAGTACGAATAAATCATCTTGAAGATATAAAAGAGACCAAATCAATCCTTATAGTATTGTGTATTTATCACCTTAAACCCCTAATGGGTCTTTAAGTCAATCATATCCAATATCTCTCATTAAACTCAAGTGGGTAGATCAATTGTGATCCATCTTATCTGACATCAACATTAACTAGATTAATTCATACACTTATTAGTGAGTACCGTTTCAACGATCACTTGTAGAATATCGGGAAATACTAGACTGCTCTAGAAGTACTGATTATATCGCGCTTTGCGAAAACCACTCCGAAACTATGTGTAATATGATTATAGCACAATCCCTACAATAGTGTAACTAGTGACATTCGTGTTTAATTGATTCATTATTGCAGAATATCTTAGTATGCAGACAATACAAATCGATTTCTCATTTCATATTTCATAAGTCAATGGTGACATTTTGTCAGACTATGCCGGACATTGAACTCGTAAATAGCGATTAACCGTGAAATTCACATTTACGAATTTGTCAGTGCAGAAATGCTTATAAGCTGCTGTAAGAAAATAATTCAAAAAATATCATAATTACAGATTAATAAATAATGTTGGAGCTATTAAGTCAACATAAAAAGAGAAGCATCAATTGTTCCACGGTTTCTCGTTCTCCGTCGCATAAGTCGATTAGTTAACCTTTGAATCTTCTTCTCAATAACGAAACTTACTATTTGTGTAAGTATACATCAGGAGAGAATTGTCGGCATCTTCGAATACAACCCTTGGCTTGTTGGGCATGTCATTGATATTTATCCATCTATACATATCGCTAGAACTCGATACGCAACAATTTATGACCATTACGTCTCTTACTTACCAGTTGCGGAGCTGGACTCATATAGCTCCAAGATTCGATTCACTTATATACTTGAGTGAGAGTATAGTCGAGTCACTTCAAATGTTACGTAGCCATCTGAACATGGGCTCTATAGGCTTGAACTGAAGCAGCGATATATAGCTAATAATGGCAATCAGCATCAAACAACTGAATCAGCACTGTCTTACTATAAATAGCTTCGCAAACACATTCTGAAAGTTCAAGACGACATTTTATATCGAAACAATGAGTGTGCTAAAGACTCTTACAGCTTTGTCAAAGATCTTGAAAATTTTACACAGGTGTATTACTCTACTAGCATCAAGTATATTATCTGCTACAACTGGGCCATTAAGTCTTCATTCCAGTTTGCCATTACTTTCGAGTATCAGAGACAGAGTACATAGAATAGGATAGAAGACTCACAGACACACTTCATATATTCACAAGACCTAGGCTAGAGCGTCTATATATATCAAAATACAGATTTGCTTTCCGATGGCTTATAGAAGTAAGAGTCAACCTCGCTTCTGAAGGAATATTCTGAAAGTAATATTACAGGCTATGGTATCTGAGCCTTCCCTAGCGTGGTGACCTCGTACGCTCAGTGTCCGTTATCACTCACATACATGTGCTTGTTACTGCTCCATCCTGTGACTATGGAAAGACGATCATACACAATAATAAACAACATCAGCAGGGTATCATCTCATAGACTGGACAGACTGCTCAAAGATGCACATACCTCTCTGAAAAATCTCTCTCAATTTTATAGAAACTATCTATTCAAATCTGAGTTATGTTTCTGTCTTAATTGCAACAATCCTAACAACAATAAGCTTCTCAAGATCAGGCAAGTTCGAGTGGCAACTCTCTATAGATAAATCGGTAGCCCTTATATGAGCCTCTCATGCTATATGATGTCACATAGTGTCTGTGTGTAATTAGGCGTCTCATCTAAATGATAACTACATCAGCAAGTCCTATACTAAGAAACAGGCGAATGCCACCTCTGGCTGTGCTCACGTCGGTGCGTATACATCGATATATAGACACAATTTCTGGAAGCAAATTATAGTGCAGCGATCGATGAGCTAGCGCCGTGCAAAACCACGATATGAGGATGGAAGCTGGTTGAACGCACGATTTTGTGCTAAAGAAGAGCGAACGCACTAGGCAGTATACTCGTCAAATATAGGCACTCAGCCTCAGACTCTCAAAAGACTAAGAGACGGGTCCACGTAACCCTTGTCGCGAGCACCGTGTGCAATAGGTGCTCGGTAAGCCCTGTTGGAATAAGCCCGACTGATCTCCGAAACCATGAGACCTATTGTACCGCACGCTCAACACCGTTATTTCCTTAGCTCTTTTCATCTCTTCTACTCTGAGGTCTCCCTATAATTGTACTTATCTCTTCTCTGCCATCCATGTAAGTGACAGTACCCGTCATCTTATGGGCTGCTCATCCTCTCCAGTGCTTACACTTATCGAGAGCTTCCAGCATTGTCTTCTTAGATCGGATATAGTGATACTGGTGAGAGCCCTTCCGACAGACTTACGGAATCATCGAATCATCTTCGTTGCATGATGGGGTAGTACTCCTGTACTCTGGACCCATTGTCGAAAATCGAGTATTTAGCATGCGTGCGTAGTTACTCGTGTGCTGCTCATAGCGAGCACTGCTATAATGGCGAAGTCTCTTCTACTAACTAGTTCTCTTGTGTACTACGTCATGGGCATATATGGTTCTGAAGAATATGAAGCGGCATACTGTGTAGATGTGTCTCTGTTATAGTGTGCACTCTAATCTGTCACTTGCCCGATGCCTGTTCGGCGGTCACTCGAGCCTTCGTACCTGTCTGCATCACTTCGAACGAGCCCGAGCAGTCTCTTGCGTTTTGAGCCCCTCCTCGGTCATCGTTGCCTTACCCTCTCGACGGGTTATGAACCAACTTCGCCCAATCGCTGCGACAAGCGCATCTTGGGGCTCGTCGATCTAACGCCGCGAGTTCAACAGGACTTGGCAGGATGGAGGAACTGTGTTATGGACTCTATATCTCGATCATTGTTTCGTTCTTATGTCGTATGCCTGCTGTTCGATCCTCCAGCAGCTATCAACTGTGAGGGCAGACGAAGTCGCTCACTCAACAGCGAGCAGGTGCGAATGGTTAGTATATGTAGATACCGCGATCATGGGAGAAGTATAGAAGAGAGTGATGCCGTGTAATATAACTATCCTACATCGAAGAATTACTAAGAGCTTGTACAGATCGCCTTATGATGCTGGACTCTATTTAGATGTCTATATAGGCGCGTGCGTACTCGTCCATCTCCAGCAGCGAGTAGCCGAACTATCCATCCGCTTTGTCACACGATGGTAAGCTCTCTTTCGACCTATGTCTGATGTCTTTGACTTCGATCTGACCCTCCGTGTCTTCTTGGCGCTGGCTGACTGTAGCCTGCCGACTGCTATTGCGCGCCCCCTTCTGCTTTTACTTCATAGACTTAGTGGAATCAAACACTATAGCCAAAAGTATGAGAAATAATCCAAATGTATATGATATCTCTATAATGATATCATTAAAGCCTAGATCCAAATATAATGAGTTATCTCGACAGACGATCTACAAACATAGTGCGAGTAATCTGCTCAGATGATGTTATCTTTACAAAAGCGATGAGTAATGAATAGAGAGTACGCATCAGGTGATCCCCTATCAGCCACCTAAGTCATACATAGCGCGCGCACACAACTCAGTTCACTAATCAGAACGATACGATCGAAAGAGCAATGGACTTATTCGATCATTAATATAATTTTCTACATCTCGACAGAACGTTACACATTGATTGAAGCCAGTAGATGATAGATGTATAATTAACTATCTATCGTGATAAAAATGGTTTCTCGAGACTCTACAAAATGATTGATATACCTCATACACAATAATATACCCATTCATCCTACTACAGATACCTTTCGAGGACGACTCGTCTATAACAGTTAATGGCTTTCGACTTATTAATTCTTTCTAGACAGAGATTCATCATTCGTCGCAGCAGGATCAGTGCTCTGTTTACCTATATGGATAAAAGCTGTTCTTCTTTACGACCAAATACTACATCTCATATTCTCACATGGAGCAATAACCCTATCTCATACATAATCTCTCTTATGCGATCATTCAGTTCAATCATGTACGTCATGAGTGTGTCAGTTCGAGCGAAGATGCGATGTACGACTTTATTTATACATTTCTTTCGGTAGCAATTTAAAACTGCGATCAGTTGACAGTGATACATCGCTTTTGATGTTTACATAGAGTAGTGAGATGATTACAGCATACATAACACACTCCATAGTGTCTTCAATGAGCACCAGATTTCACTATTCACAAGCCCTTCAGATGCACGACTCTATCGTAGTTGATAGTGAGGGTTCCATTTCGTACTTATTATTATCATCTTTCTGGTACAATTAACAAAGGTTTGAACTATAATTAATCAATCGTGAAGCTAGTAGATGGAATATCTTTACTAAGAGTTGAAGATTGGTTTATACACTCAAAAGCACACTCCAAAGTAGTAAATTAACCATCTCTTCGCATATATCAGATTCGTCATCAGTATGTCATCCGTCGATGAGCTAATTGCATGTCTGTGATCGTACTACAATAAGCTATCGTACAGATAATGAGAGTATACAACTAGTGTCAGAACTGAGTTAGCATGTGATAATTTGTTACGAAGAGTAGTATATAGGCAAATTTTCGACAACATTATATATAACATCCTAAGTTATTAATATATCCCATCTCCATCATACTATCGATATCTCTACAAGATAGCTGATCTCAGTCGAATTCATAAATCAGCTTTGTTCGACTAGGAAACATCTTTCGACAATACTTACACATGTCAAAGCTGGAGATGAACATGTATTTTATCAAGCAGTGAAAGGATTTCCAGAGAGACACAAACTACACGCCTATGGATCAATAGATGACCCTAAGCCTACTCACCTGTGCGTTCTTTACGATAGCTCTCACCGCAAAGACCTAAATGAGTCTGACATGCGTGGACATAAGTGACGTACATCTTTCGGACACGATTATACATCATGCTACATACAGCACATATGCGAGTGGAGATCTGTGCTAAACTCTAATCCTTATCGATCTGGTGATTTTTTGTTATATACAGGTTATAGATGTCAGACACAATCAATAAAATTATACATACCTAAGAGAATGCATAAAAAAAATATATTCGCACAATCATCACTAAAGCTTATGTGTCATCAAGACTCATGAATCAAAGCTCTATCTGATACACTGATAGTGGGATTACTCAGACATTCCGACAGTAAGATAAACATGTCGTATGAGGCAGTGAGATTCCTGCTACTCTCTATATACATGATGAATACGTTGTACTGAGTTCCTCGAAGGAATCATCTAAGTACCCTTGTATCGCTAATAGCCATCTCCATTACTAAATCGCTTCCTCGAGTTCACCTTAATACATGCATTGCGCTGAAGGAAGCGCTCATCAGATAAGAATCACAATTTCTCGAAGACTCCTTTTTCATCTGCGCATGCCGACTTAGAACCGTTGTAAATATTATCAGTCCATCCTCCACACCTACTCAGTGACTTACGCTATTGATGATATGTCGAAACTTAAATGATAATGTTGAAATGATAAGTTTGACACAGTATAATACAAGGTCGAGATGATTCATTTATCCACTATTTTCCCTATTTATCCTGTGCAGTCTATATATCTGAGAGGCCCTCGACATCTATGCTGAGGGTCAGCCTGAGTATTCTAATCGTCCATGGCCTTATGAGTTATGGCGAGGAGCAGAGTTATACTAACACGAGCAACCTCTGGCAAAGAAGAGGACATATGTATAAAACGATCAAGTATATATACTTAATAAGATCCATCACCAAGACTACAGACTGCAGCTGCAGTAAATGCATTATCTGAAAGTGTACGACAGAACCCATTATGATAGAATCAATGGGGGAAAAATGCAGTTAACCAAAAAATAACTTAAAACCAGAACAAGTTGCACATCAAACCTCTTTTCATACTACCTATCGCAGCCCCCGATTCATTCTGCTTCAAAGCCGACGAGCGTTGGAAGGTAGGGCCCTTCGTGTAGGTCTATTCCACAGTGTATTCTCCGGTATGTACCAACATCAGTGTGACACGTGAAATTGTCTAAAACAAGTCTGTCGGAGACATGATCTTCTCAATTGCTAATCGGTGGCATTCGTCGAATTCCACTCTGCAGTTTATTTATATCTTATCTTCCATGTCCATCTGGTGTATAATTACATATCATTGGGAAAGCCTGACGTTTCGAAGCGTATAGCAGTAAACCCTACATGAGACCGTTGCTACAATAAGTATTCTCATCTTCTGTCGGTAGAAGACCAATCCGATTAGAAGTACATCTCTATCTACACCGCACCAGAGCACCGGCTACACCTCTGGTCGAGACTGCTAGCAAGTCGACAATTTGTCAATACATACCTACAATAGTGAGCTGCTTATATGAGTCCATTCGAGACAGATTGGCACAACATCACCCCCTAAACTGATCACGAGGAGTACTAATCTCACATACTATAAATGCCTTGTCAGCTATCCACGGACTCGCTTGTTGAGGCACTATGTCCAGAAGAATCAGCCAGCTTCGTCTCGCGTATTGGCACAAGGTGTGCCCGGAATGTTGCTACCACTCCCCAAATGTTTACACTGCTGGGTATGTATACCGACCTACAGTCTGTGCGCTCGCAAGTGCACACATAGAACTAGACTGAACTACATACAACACTCAGCACTGTTGCACGTAGACCAACAGAACCAGCAATAGATTAATGTCAGAGGAATAAATTGCAATGACGAATCAAGAAATGGAGTCAGTGACAGATGCCATCCTCGGATAGATAATCGATAAGACCCAACTTCACCATAAAATACTGTGAAGTGCATTTTATGAGTCGTGCTCACATAAAAACGCGTAGAAAACCCAGTAGTCTCACGACAGTCCAGAGTCTTATAGACAGGCGGTTGTAGGATAGCCTCTCACACGGACAGTTATAGTGACCCGATATAAAGTCTCACCTGCACTTCTCTTGGAGAACCTACTGACAGCAGAACTTTGATCAGATGTATGTTGGTAGGAGGTGTACAGTCATCAGTACATTCAAGCGCTGACGTAGATGCGCATCCCTTATTCATCAGACTTTCTATCTAGTAACACGCACATGAGTAGTCTTTCCCATCATTGTCGCTATTCACTAACACTTTCCTCTTCTGTACTCATATATAGTCTCGCTTTTATTTATACAAGATGCTGCTATGTTTAAGCGCTGGAGCTCTGTTACCTATTCTCTGCGCGGAGACCGAATCCGTACACTACACCCACTGATACGGACAAGTTGGGTCCGTGCAGCTATCGAATCGTCATCATGTGAGAAGCGCACCCCATGCACATATAGATCGACCAGATTCTCAGGTCTTAATGGACGCCCTCCCTCTCTGTTATCAGGACTTAGTAAAAAAGGGTTTTCATCAGATACTCTATCACTGAGCACAAGGGTAGTCTCTTCTCGTGCGGCAGGCTTGAAGAGGTACCGTTTTCATGTAAGGCCCTACTATGCTGGTTATACTACCTCTTCTCTTCCAATCCACATCTCAGATTGAGGGTTAGATTATCCGACACGAGAGGCTGACTCGATAACGATACTCTTAGCGAAGTTCGCGAGCTTCGACCGATATGGTGGTCCCGTACGCACACACATGCCAAGTCATATACCACTACGCGAGAGAGCGAGACCTGGAGACCATGGAATGATGTCGGTTGACAAGCTTGCTATCCCTCAGAATTGGCATGACAGAGATCCTTTCTTGTCGTAGTCTAGTCCCTTCTTCTAGTGCCATTGACGAGATGATTCTAATCACGATGAGATGTATCTAGTGATAGCGAGATCCCAAGAGGAAGTCAAGGTTCACCATAAAGTGTTCCTTTGATATACTCTGTGCTGATATGTATGGACGGCGTGAGGATTTCAAATCATAAACCCCCACACCCATCTTAAAGGCATGTACATTTTCCGATGTCAGCAGATAGAAGTAAGCAAATCTAACAAGATGCCATAGCACCAAAGACATGAGATAAAATCTAAGAGGCAACAAAGTTTCATACCATAAATCTTCAAAGTAATAACGCTATTTTAGAAGAAAGTTGGTCATTACTTCTGGATTCATGCTATATAAAGCATAGAGAACTGACATGCCTGCTCAGATGCTGAATCAATTCTCGTATATCGATGATCACACACATTAACAAATGAGTGCGAGAGCTAGAACTATAATACATATGTGCATCGTCTACAAACCATTCACGAATAACTGTAGAGACACGATAAATATAGTGTGTGAATATCTAGATCGAGATGCTCGAAAGACAGACGTGAGCGATAAGCAGAGCATTATCACCATTATTCTATTGTGAATAACCATCTCTCACTGTTCTGAATGCAATCTGTTAAGTTAATGAGGTCGGGAGTCTCTGAAATAACATCTAAGGATCATTATCACTACACCACCAGTATCCGAGCGAAATACGACCACAACGTGTCATTGCAGGTCATACATTCCATCCGCTTCTCCACATCGTGTATTTCCCGTCCTGACAAGCTCCCAATTCGATAGTCACTGAGAGAGTTGTCTCTAGACATCCGCAATTCTAACTAAGAGAACAATATCGATGCTGGGTATCAATGCCTAGTAGAGAGCGATTTTAACTATGACACAACACTTACCGAATCTTGAAGCATGGGTGCACTGTAGCTCTACCCTTAACAATAAGCAACCGCTAAGCATGAAAATAGAACATCAGACATCATAGATCCCCTTCCAATCACGTGCCACGATTAACTAACTACATAACTATACTCTGATAAAAGTATAATATCATATTGAAATATGAATAGCAGGAACAATAATATGAGTAAATGTTATCCTCTAATCACACGCGACCACACTTTCGATAGTATATCCTATTTATCTCATCGCGCCATTACATAGCGCAATACTCATACGTGCCTCTCCAGATCTCAACACTAGATCACTATACTGGGAACAGTATAGTTTTCATCATACTCATCCTTTACCATTCAACGTCCGATCCAACCCTATTCTAACGTCTCATTATCACCCCTCTCATTCCAGATCATTTTCATTCATGACATTCTCTACACACATTGACATCAGCCATCGTTCACGTGACGACCCACCCTCTCTCGTACTTGTCAGTCCGCCACCGTCACCCTTCTACCTCAACCTTTACCTTTGTGCATCAGGAGTCAGTCACATAGACGCCTATGAAGCACTCAGGAGGGGCGGCACACTGACTCAATAGTACTATCTACCTTCTGATATACTCTATCGAGCACGAGAAGCCTCTACCAACGATGTCTCATCTTGTCCTTTCGTCCAGTCGCCTACTCAGTACAGTCCTTCTCACAGAGTTCTGCTTCTACGTCCTACTATGTATCTTTCAATGTTATATCTCTAAGTCCTTAGTTATTTATCTGTCTGATTGCAATCTGTTGCTAAGAGTTATCGCGTCAACCTCTTCTTTGATCGTGGTTCTGACTGAAATACATATTTTCTACTTTCTCCACAGATTATGTCTCAGTGTAGTGGTGACTTATATGATATTGAGTCCTAACACTCCAGATCTTTTGATTCTACTTCACACCGGCTCGTTCATTCTCTTGTGTTATACTAAGTCATTGTACGTAGAATCATAGTGAGGTTAGTCGTGGTACTAGTCGCGTCAGTTTGTTATTTGTCTACCGCATAGTATGTGCGCTGTTGATTGGAATTGTTCGGATGATCAAGAGATTTAGGTTGGAAATTGGTTTGAATAGTGGCATGTGAGGTGCTATGTTAATTGAGACTTTTCTAGTGATTGGTTTCTTTTAATAGTAAATAGAATACTGAGAGCTGTCTAGTGGGCTAGCTAAGCGCAGTTGCTACTTGCTATTCGTGCTTCCTGTCGAAGTTTGCTGCAAATTTAATTCAATGATTGATCCGCCAGATATAACTGACACATCTCCATGTATAACAATTTATGAACATGATTACATTGCTCTATCATCGTGTCATAGTTATAATTCAGTTTCACTTGCACCCGAGTAACATCAAAGTGTGGATTTCGCCGCCGATTTAATATTTGGATCAAATTCGTGTTAAGCACACATAGATTTGTTATGCAATAATATGAATACACGTGACGAAGGGTGTCCTCAGATATCGTAAAAAGTCACCGGACCATCTAGGGGCTTATGCAATGTTCCACAGAGTAACAGCATTGCAGTGCTCATCATATAAGTACATGAAAACATAATATAATTCTATGTTTAGTTTGAATAGTAAAGTACAAAGCTACCATCAACCCCTGAATGAGTCTACACTCATTGCGTCATGTCGCGATTACCATAGTTTTATTATGCTTGTTCTTAGCGTGGGATCAAACCTTGAAGAGCTCATATTAGACGTTCTAAGTATTCTTTTTTTGGGTTGTTGTGAGGCTTATAGACTCTACCGATCTAATGTCTCTTAGGCTTCTAGCCTTCAACGTCTATCCTAGACGTTTTGCACTCTACTTGCTATGTCTTTCATACACTCATTACTCACATATTTGTTTATCGCTCTCCTTTCTCACCCTAGCCATATCATAATTTCTGATTCACACACCTGTATCTACATTTGCCGAGCTTATACATTTTATTCCCGCTACGCATGGCATCGTAAGCGTACTCTATCAAACTAGAAATCAATCTTCACATTAGACTTACATACACTACCCCTCACATATTACTCTCATCATAGTGATATAACTACCAACATACAATAATCTCTTTATTCGCATCTTACACATTGGTGATTCCTTTATATAACTTAGCAATAGATGACGTTTACACCACCTAGCACCTTCTAGATATAAAGGTGTATGAATCCCTCAAGGACATCATCGATATATGACATTTCTATCTCCATATCATCTTTGTAGTATAATATTCAGGGGACACTGAGACCCGATACTGTATATAGATTGAACATGAGTGCCAGATATAACTCTAATGGTGACAGTCACCTAGAGCAAGTAGATCACACGCGTCACAGCCAGTTTGTAATCGATGATCGTATTGTGTTGAATCAGACTGCACGCAGACGTATATCCATAGCTTCATGTCGTCTGCCAGAATCGTTCATCTCTACAATCTGGAACCATAAACATATATAAGATATCCTGGTGCTACAAATACAATCACCAAATATACATAGTCTACTAGAGATATATGATATCCCTTCTAACTTAAGGTGTACCTATCGATTATCATGAAATACCGTTATCCTACATATTTATCAACCAACAATTATCTTCACATTTTGTATATGTCTTTATATATAAAACAATGATTCGCAACACTCTCAAAACTATAGTTCATTTCTTAAATGTTTCCATGCATACATATAGACTGATTGCTATTGTAATTCTCTGAACTGTAGTGACTATGTCTGTCGCTGCCACTCGTGCGTCTTAGCTATTCACCATGCTGATTATCATACTGCTCCAGACTTCGAAGGAACACTCTTGACGATACCGGATTAGAATCTTCTCGCTCTATGCGGCTTCTTACTCGCTTGAGCGATGTCCCATCCTCTTGCATATCTACTTCTATCTCTCTGGGATCGAAAATTTTTTTTTCATGCCTTATGGATAGACTGCTCTTCAGCACTAATGCCACTACTCGCATGTGGGACCTTATTTCTACAGGCGCTGCTCGAGAGTCAATATGCAACAACGCAACCGTCTTTGAGTGGTGATTCCTCGTAATCTGCTTGACTTTTCGAGCACGTTGGCTGGCTCGAAAGCACCCAAGCATCATTGGCCAAAGACCACCCTATTACACACTGTTACTTAAGTATACATATAACTAAGTTATATATTACACGGTATAGAATATCGAACCAATCAGCTTTTGCGGATCCAATACTCATGTGCAATAGATTATACCAGGATTGTTGGCTTAGTGACCATTCTTACAGAGTATTCATTAATAGATCTTGTCTTCTAGATATACCGAACACCAATATGAGTGTAAGTCCCGGAGATATAGTAGACTTTCTCAGAATCAGATCAGTAGGAGCCCATATCGCGATAGGTTCACTATGATCCTATCCAATACTACTCATTATACGCAAAATTATCCCTCATTCCATGTCTAAACAAGATCGACGCGACGGGACATCGCGACCTTACTACCTTAGAAGTATCCAGGAGATATATACTCTAGCTAAGTAGAGCAATAGATTTACAGCTTGCGAAATTGATGCAGCACCATAATTCGTTCATGCAAGGTGAGGTCAGCAATTTCATCCAGT
>SNQN01004547.1:14740-44101 GCA_008642245.1 Bassia scoparia | reverse complement strand
TATGATCAAGTACTATGTCAAATTTGTATGTGTCTCCTACCTAATGTGTCAATCAATTAGCATGCTAGTTGTTGGATGTAAAACACGGTGATATATTTTTTATATACTACCTTCGGTTTTTTTAGATGTCCCACTTTAGGTTTTGTGGTTTTTGAGACAAAATTATGGTGTAATAGGTGATCTGAGTAGATGGATAATTTAATAAAGTATGTGAGACCCATAAAATGAGAGAGGTGGAGAGAAGATGTTGTGGATCGCAGAAAAAGTAGAAACTCAGTGGATACGATAATTTATTGTGGTCCTCATGTCTTGAAAGGAGAAAAAAAAAAAATCAAAGTGAGAAAAACTAATTTCAAACTTCTTAAAATAGAAATTTGGACTATTAAAAAAGACGGAGAAAGTAATATATTTATAATTTTAAAAAAGTTGGTGGTTTTCGATTGTAAAGTGCAACGGAATTTCATCGCTTCCATTGCACATTTGCACAATGTGTTTATTATTCACATCAATTATTCACTTGATCATACACTTAAATGTACTTAGTTATACTACTATACTACACACTTTTTCAGTATATTTCTATTATACGGAGTATAAGGGAAGCAGGAGGTGTTGACGGTGGTGATGTCCACCTAAATTTATCGCACTTGGTTATACTACTATACTACATACTATATCAGTATATCTCTATTATATAAGGGAAGCAGCCCAAGCAGGAGGTGTCCTAATCATCTTCGAACCTCAATCATCTTAAATTAGCTCATATATTGATAAACTTTATCGTAAAAATTCAACCTATTTTTCAATAATCGATATCATTTAAATCACGATATCTAGTCTATGATATAATTATATAAATCTATAATGTACATTATATTGTCCTTTTCGTACATCATAGAATTAATAACATTTATAATGGACGGTAGAATCATCGGTGATTAAATCAAGTGAATTGGCAAAAAAAAAAAAAAAAAAAAAAACCCATAAAAAGTGCTGTGTTTTTTGCACGTCTAGGGCTTTCCAGCTAAGCAGTTGTACAAGATCATCTCTTTCAATTTATTGGAAGATTGTAAGATCAAGTGAGCTGTCTGATAATGAAAAAATCTTATATTATTATGTGCTACATGCATGTCGCATATCTTCCGAATCTACCTACATTACCTTCTCAATTCAAGTAGCCCCGTTTATCGCATTACTTTCTCGGTTTCTTTTTACTCGTATCACTCAAAACATAGAAGTCAATGAGCTGAGGTTCATTATTAGATAAAAGATTATGGATTACCAGTATGGATGATGATTGATAATGCAGCTATCTAGAACTTCTGTGATTCAAAAGAGAGTCTAACTTCTAACCAACTGTTTATCACATCACTCCTAGTCGATCTCAGGATAGTACAGTATAAATTTAAACTTTACCATAAGCGAATCCACCACTTTTCCCTCCCATACACTTTATTAATTATATTGTATTAAAAAAATGTAAAAATCATTTAATGAATGTTAATAAATTGTTTTTTATTTTTAATATGTTATTTAATTTAACTAACGATAAGAAAATAAATAAAAATTAATTTTTAAATTACAATTTCAAAATCAATTTTCATTTAGTTTAGAGAATTTGTATTTTATTTAAAACCGAGCATATGCTCGAGGGAATATACTAGTATATCAAAATTTCATTAGTTTAGATAAAGATAATTGATTATATCAGTTTTGGAGTCGATATCGAAACAGAGAAATCGATTCTAAAATCTCTCATAATCGGAGGAGAGTTTTAACACTGCGTTATCATCACTCTTAGTTCGTATTATCTCAGGAAGTACAGTATGTACTAGTTTTTTAGTGCATCGCTATGGCGTGCTTGAAATCTGTAAAGAATAAAAAAAAAAAATTGTTAATTTATATTTCCGTCTTTGAATTGTATTTTTTATGAATGTATTTTCTTTCAATCATAATTTTTTCACTATCAATGTGTGTGTGGTTTTTTTTTTGAAAGACAATGTTTGTAGGTTTTAAGTGTAGTTATTGATAATTTAACTCCTTTGATTGAAAATTTTATAATAGGCAGAGTGAGTTAATTAAGGAATTTAAATATGTTAATTGATTTAATTTACAAGGGCGAATAAGACATTCTAGGGGGACACCATTGCTCCCTCCTTGGCTATATATTAACGATAAGTTAAGACGCGTTACATAGCACAATTGTTTTGAGCGCCTTGTTTTCTAGGCACAAATACAGATCATCAGCATCCAAGGATTGATTTGTTAATCAAATTTACATTAATTCTAATGATTATTTCATATTAAGAGCTAACAGTGTGCTGTATTGTACTAATTGTACAATAATCTAATTCATCAACTTGTTATTTGGAATAGGGGCTAAACTGTTTGTTGAAGATATTTTATGTACAGTTGTTCACTACAACTTGATCTATTTGATGCTTTATATTACATATTTCCTAAGGTGAATAATATAATAATGTACGTGAATATATTTGTGTCAAATTGAGATTAAAAAAAAAATTAAAAAAATACTCCAAGCATGTCACTTGTGCAAGTGTATAGTTGATATGGTAATGGTAATAGTTGGATTAGATAGATGTGAAATGTATGATCATGATCATGAGAGTGAGGATATGTATATGTTAAAGTTTTTCTAATGAATTTCAGAAATGTTGAAAGATTCTCATCCATTCTTGTGGCTCTCTAACAGCACATCAAAAATGTTGTCCATCTTTGATGTAGATAATTTGAGAAAGGTTCTTGAACATGTAATATGGTTTCAAGCAAATAAGGCTATGTTCAGTTCGTCTGAATTTTTCTAATCTTATTTGAAATTTTCATATCTGATTTGATCTGAATTTTTTGTAGTTGTTTTTGTGTTTTTATTATTTTCTGATTTGATCTGATTTTTTCTTATCTAAATTTGATAGGTAATATAAATTAGGTTTGAAAATTCTAATGTTGACTAAACTTGGTCTTGTTTGAGAAATTAAGTTTTGATCGAATCCTCTATGATTCGAAACCATATTTAACAGGTTGCTAGATCCCATCAATGAGTGAAAACTATTGCTAGATCCCATCAATTAAAACTCTTAATTGCCTAGTCAAAAAAAAAAAAACTCTTAATTGTCATGTACTTGCACATAATTGAGATTTAGGCTATATTCAGTTCAATTTATTTAAGCATTTTAGTGCTTATTAAAAAAGAGTTCATATCAGATCGAAAAAATTCAGATTAGATCAACCAAATAAAGAAAAATCAGATCAAATCAGACCATGTCGGAAAAAAATCAAATCGGATCAGATCAGCTTAAAAACCAATTCAATTCAAAATCTCAATATCAGTTCAATGTTGCTAGGGTAAACCATTCATATAGTAACAATCAAGTGAATCAACAAATGATCCCATGCAAAAACCTAAACCTAATACGGAGTAGTTGTCTAACAACAACTACAAAGCCTAAATACTGGTCGGTTAGACAGAAATCAATATATAAATTTACAAAAATCATCAACACCGAAAAGAAATTATGAGCATTTTGTCCTAAAGAACCCTAACACAACCACACTTCACAACCCCCTCGGCCCCTCCCCACCTTGCAATATACACCCCTAATAAGAAATTAAAAAAAAAAATAAAGAAATACCAACTAATAATTTTCTATTTGTAAATAATAAATAACTAATCTCTTAATAAGAGGAAAACACGTGTGAGTAGATAAAAGGGAGTGTATAGAGTATCATGGGATGGGGATCTACGATATAACAACGACAACCCCCAAAGCCAATGCCAAAGTGCTCATTTCATTTGGGCCAACCAATTTAAAAAACCAACCATCAAAAATTTGGGCCGGATCACAATCACACTACACAAAGCGGCCCAATAAAATCTAACGGATCGCATTCACATTACACAAACAAGTGAAACAACGACTCTAATAAAACGCATAACGTAATAGGAGAGAGAAAGAAAAATTGAATTCAAAGTTTAAAACAAACAAAAAAATGGCGTCAATTGATTCAATTGTTCCCGCCGGTGAAGGTTCCAGCACCGGTGGGCCCACTCCAATGCTAACCGCTTCGTCTTCCTGCAAGAAGCCGAAACGTTTCGAAGTCAAGAAGTGGAACGCCGTTTCGCTTTGGGCTTGGGGTAACGATTCCGCTAATTTTGATCCTATTCGCGAGAATTTGTGTTAACCCTAACCCTAATTTTTTTTGATTTGGTGAATTCGGTTTCGATTTTTGCAGATATTGTGGTTGATAACTGCGCCATTTGTAGGAATCATATCATGGATCTTTGTGAGTACTGAATTTCNGATTTGGTGAATTCGGTTTCGATTTTTGCAGATATTGTGGTTGATAACTGCGCCATTTGTAGGAATCATATCATGGATCTTTGTGAGTACTGAATTTCWTGGTTTGGRTGTTCTTGAATTTGAATTTGAATTTGTTTWTGATGATTGATTTCTTTTGTTGTTTTGGTTTTCTGCTGTGTTTGAGTAGGCATTGAGTGCCAAGCTAATCAAGCGAGTGCTACTAGCGAGGAGTGCACTGTTGCTTGGGGTAATTTTTCTCTCTACAATATTTTTCAATCATTTTTATTTATTCATGAATATCTCGTGAATCTTATATCTGATCTTTTTGTTCACCTGTTTAATGGACTGAGATAATTGTGCGAGTAGGAATTTAGTTCACGCCGAAAATGAGGTATTGATTCGACTATCTCGAGAGTAATCGAGTAAAGACTGAAATTCGGAGTAGTACTTGTCCCTGGAGATCACATACTTAGCAATTTCTATTATTTTTTTGTGTGGTAGGGTGTGTATTTGGCTTACGCATTGGCTTGGCATTCTGCTTTTAGCTGTTTTGTTTTTGTGATCATGCATGGTTAATTGAGTAAAGTTTGTGAAATTCGGGACAGTAGTTGTCCATGGAGATCTCACACTTAGCAATTACTGTTAAATTGTTGTTGTAGATAGGGTGTGTTTTTGGCTTACATATTATCCAGTCATTATGCTTTTAGTTGTCTTGTTTTTGTGATCATGCATGGTTAAGATGCACGCTTAGCAGGACAATTATTGAAGTTTGTGCTGTAGTTGTCTTTTCTTGAAGCGTAGATAACATATAGATATTCTATGGGAGAGATTCTGATGTTTCAGCTTTTAGCTGGGTGTTTGTTAAGGCCAAGTTTGGTACAGACCTAGAGTGAATCTGATCAAGTGCTGTCAACCATTGTACTGGTCAGGTCTGTCCACAAATGCATAGCTTTTAGGGAAGAAGTGCACAAGGCTGGTGTAGCGACTAGCGAGTTAGGTTGGAGAACCCCTTGGACCTTGGTGACAGTGTTACCTCATTGGAATTCGATGGTACTGCCTTTATTGGTAATGCGCTGTTGAAACTTTGGTGCTTTGATTGATGATGGCTGGATGAAGGAGAATTATTCCCGGAAGAGTTTCCAGTTGGTACTCATTCCCTTGCTGTGTGAGTCATGAGCATTTGGCTTGATTTGCTTTTGAGTAAGTAATTCTTAATATTAAAAGATGAGTGGAAATTACTTTTGGTGTTAGATTTTGCTAAGCTAGGTAACGCGTGGGCAAATTTGGTAATAGGTGCACTTAGAGGCAAAGGCACTTGYAGGCAAAATTWKGTTATTTATGAGATTATCTGTTAAACTCTGTTTGTGAGTTTGATTTTCTTTAACAAAGTATCCAGCAAATAAATTGTAGGGTATGGATGTACAAGAATCATAAATAGAATGATTACCATATTTGAAGTTCTTTAGATTRYGTGGAGATTTYGCTTCTTTTGATTGATGGTGATGTCGGCTTTGGACGTAAATAAGTTCGTTTAGGAGTGTTCATATGGGTGGGTTGAGGCTGGAAATATGATGCATTGGATAGAATTTTTTATTGGTGTCATTAGCTGTAATGGCATACAACTACAGAGTATACAATTTGTGGTGCAAGTGTGCAACTGTTATTGTTGAGACGTCTTGTGAAATTTCTTTTTGACCTGGAATAGCACATCCACCGTGATTGGGTGACTGTTGTATGGTTAGCAGAAAGACAGATCCTGTAATGTGTACTTCAACTTTCTTTTTGAGAAACCTAAGTTACACTGATGTTCAAGGGAGAAATTATGTTTGTCCAGATGTATAGACTTTCTGTTAGGTGTTTGCCATTGTCTATTTTGGTACTATCATTCTGATCTACTGCTTGAGTGCTGCCAATCATCCTTGTTGTGGGTGGGTGTCTTTCGAAAGGCACTTAGGGAAGGTTTAGCAAGTTAGCTGAAGAACCCCTCTGTGCTACCTTGGAATTGGATGGTTCTGCATAGATTTGGGTAATGTGCTAACTGCTACTGGTGGTTTTTTTTTCTGCTCTAAACGGCTATTGGCTGAATGAAGGCGAAAACTGTTGGTGCTTTTCTAGTTTTCTCCATAGTGTGATTTGTGTGACTTTATGATCCCRAATTTCGAATTTAAGGTCTTGGCGTTTTAAACTTTTGTGTGAGTCTTTTTTAATCATTTTGAAGTAATTTTGGTTTTAACGATGAACTCATGAACTTTTGATTAATTTTTTCCAACTTTGTAACATTGACGTTTATCTGTGGATGGAAGAAATGTTGACCAATTGGCTTCAAACTTGAACAAAACAGGGTCCTTAGAATTTAGTCTTGAGTATAATCATGTTTGCGAGTCCTTGCAACTTGCGAAATGAAGTTTTCAATGTTAAACTGTTATGCTTTTCGTTATTCCATTGCATCATACAGTACACCCATATCATATTGAATTGTTCAACTTATAAAGATCATATAAGAGATTACTTATTTTCTCTCTTGGGCATTTTTTTTCAACTTATATAAGATCTCACAATACTTTTAATTATCTTTTCTTAGGGTATGTTCTTTACTACTTATAAGATCTTAAAAGATCAGATCAGATTCGTAAGAACTCATAAGATCTCTGCTTCGTTATTTATCATGCATACAGTAAAAATGGTTACTTATTTCCTATAAGAGATTTTAAAGTTACAGTAATGTGTATGTTCCACTGTGGTCTATCCCAATCAGCTTTTTTTTGGTTCCTAATGTCTGTCTTAGACATCATCTCTCTAGTTATGTGATTGCACTGTAGTACAATTACTGTTTTAAAGCTGCAAGTAGGCGGCTTTTATGCTTTGTAGCAGGAGCTGTAAGTATTTTTTTTCCGTGCACTTATTTAGGTGCCCTTGTTTTGTTGTCATATTAGACTAGCAGTGAAGAGGAAAATCGTTATTCATGTATTTTCCCTTTATGACCAAGCATTCGGTTGGGTGGAAATTATTCTTCAAGTAGTCAGATATTTTATTACATATGTGACTTTTTTTTATTAACGTTTAACTATGTTTATTGCTATTTTGATTAATTGAGTGGATCCCCCCTCCCAAAATTAGTGCAAGTGTTTTTCACAACATGCTTGAAAGAAAAATGATTTCCAATGTTGAACTTGAATGGTTATTGTAGATGTACTTCTTTTTGGTTGATGATTATGTTATTTTTGGACTTAAATACATGAGTTAAGTGTCAATATGTGGGGATTGAAGCTATGCAGATGATGAATTGGACAGAGTTTTATTGTGATTATCGAAGCAGCATATGATGCCTGTAAAAAAAATATTATTATTGATGAGTACTGTAAATTTTATTCTAGGGCTAGAGTATCTTTGGTTGTTGAGTGGTTTTTTTTTTATGATGTGTGACTGTTCGATCCTCAGATGATTTTTGGCTTTTTTTGCTCTTACTTCTTTGGGGAAATACGAGGGACTAATTGAAGGTCAACTGTCTATGCGTTCACAGGCGATTAACTCATGTTATTCTTGGAGTAACTATTATTTACTGCTGAAACTTATTGTAAAATTTGTTCTATATCCGTAGGATCTTAGGTGTTGATTGATAGTGTCTTTAGAAAGTAGTGATGGTTTGGCCTATCTTACTCAAACAAGGATTAAGCATCTATTTGGATACAGTTGTTCTATATTTGGAGGATCTTTGGTGTTGATTGATAGAATCTTTATAAAGTAGTGTTGTTGTGACCTATCTTACTCAAACAAGGATCAAGCATATATTTGGATACATATGTCTAATTGTTTACTCTTATACGAGTGTCTAAGCCTTTTTGTATGATTAAGTCAAGTTTTTAGTGAAAAATGAAGTATCCAAGTTATATGTTACATGGGTTATTGAGGCTGTCTAAATAACATAGATTGTTACTAATCCTTATACGAAGTATTGTTTTTCCTCTTAGCTCTCGAAGAGATGTGTGATATTACACTGTTAGTTGCTTCTATCATATCTAGGAGCTCGTTGGCAAGTATTGGAGTCATTGCTCCCGGAGCCACCCACGAAGCATTGTTTGGCAAGAATTGTTTCTGCAATTATGCCTTCATCTCGTCCCACGTAGTGATAGCATCCCTATTCGCTGCCTTGTCAGACTCAAGGCGAGAACGCCACCACAACTTTGCATCACCACTCAAGTAGAGGGCTGCAATATCAACCATTACTCCTTCCCTTCGATTGCTCACTTTGAACATGTGTTCCATGTCCCAAATGAAATTCTCTAGCGTCTTAGCATCACGAGTTCCATCGAAATTCTTTGGCTCCGGGAGTTTCACACGATCGCCTCCTCCATTACCAGAAGGCCCTGAATCCATACGATTCTTCAACGAAGCCAACTCCTCCCTCAGACGAAGGATTTCGTTATCCACAAAGCGTTCCTTAGGACTAGGACTACGCTCAGAAATTTGCTTGTCTAGGATTTTCTGAATCATCCCATTCATTTCCTGCACTTGTTCGTACATGGTTTCCATCCTATCCCGCATGGTATGGGACGGAATATCTTCCCCGTCCTCAAGCCCTAGAAATTTCTTCAACCGTCCAACCCGATTCTTCGTAGCAGACGAAGACATGGTTCTCTTCTTCCTAACGATGCCCTTCTCAGCGTCGTATATCCTCTGGAAGAAAGCCCGCTTAATGGGACTAATGGCTGCCACTATGAGTGTCGGGGAAATGCACTTCGTAGCAACAAGACGATGGGTACAGATCTAAGATTGAGGACTTAATTGAGTCCCTGATCTCGTAGTAGCACTTGTTCAACTGACGATGCTTCTCTTGTTGAACCCTTTTGATCTCACGCAAGTATGGGGCAACGGGACGAGCAACCTTCTTGAACTTTTTCTTCGATGCTTCCACACGAGGCATCAATGCAACACAACGTATGCCTTGCTCTGATACCAAATTGTCACGGCACACTTTTTTTCTAAGCACCGTGAGGGCGCTAGCACTCGCTAACCAGCCTTATAAACACACACAACGATAGCAAGCACGATAATAGCAAACACACAAGCACAATTCGTATTATTGATCGTACAGAATTGCATAGGCCTTGGACATCTCCCCAAGGTCTCTATTTATACTAAACATAGGCAGAGACAAGCCCCAAGTGCCTGGGCGAGGAGACACAAGGATCAAGCATATATTTGGATACATATGTCTAATTGTTTACTCTTATACGAGTGTCTAAGTTCCACTGTGCCAGATTCAACCTTTTTGTATGATTAAGTCAAGTTTTTAGTGRAAAATGAAGTATCCAAGTTATATGTTACACGGGTTATTGAGGCTGTCTAAATAACATAGATTGTTACTAATCCTTATACAAAGTATTATTTTTCTTCTTAGCTCTCGAAGAGATGTGTGATATTACACTGTTAGTTGCTTCTATCATATCTAGGAGCTCGTTGGCAAGTATTGGAGTCAGGGGCAAGAGCTGTTTTGTTTGCTTTTGTGTGCTATCTCCCTGCTTAAATTCTGTAGCATGATGAGTGCTGTATGCTTAACTGCTTCTATCTTCATTAAGCAACTTGAGTGGAATTCACAAGTGATCTTATCCCTCTCCTCGTGTTGCTTGTTTTTGATGTTATAACTCTTAATTATGCTCCCCAACCTCTCTTTTCTGACCTTTAAATAGCGTTGAAGTAGATTTTAGCGGTATAAGTAGTGGGTAGCTTAAAAGCTAGTAAATAGCGTTGGAAGTAGCGGGTAGCGGACGAAATTAAAATTGTCAATATGAGTGTTCGGCAGAAGTAGCGGTTGTATTTATAATAGAAGAAAATTAATTACCAAGTAGCTTTTTATCCTAGCTTAAAAGCTAAAAGCTAAAACGCTACACCTACTAGCGTTTGAAAAAGATAGCGTTTAACGCTAAAAGCTACTCAAAACGCTACCTTGCCGAACAGTAATAAAATTAACCAAGTAGCTTTTTAATCTAGTCAGAACGCTAAAAGCTACCTAAAAAAGCTACGCCGAACACGCCCTATAAGTCATAGTGTTTTCTTGTTGACTGAATTACTTATAGATTACGATGACTTTTAGGACACAAATTATGGCTTTGATCATTGTTCATCTCAGCATCTTCTATCCTAAAACATATTGTAGGCATTTTTTAGCAGTGGTTTTTTTTGGGGTTTTTGTGATATACTTGAGAGGCTATGATGTGTAGTATCACACATTCACACTTAATGTAATATCTCTGATGAATCTCCATTAGGCAAGTTTTTTTTTTTACGTTGATGACTTGTTGCTATGAAGCAATAATGACTATGTTGCTTACTTGTTAGTATTTATAGGTTTTGCATTGACTCTTGAATTTTCCTTTCCCGAGCTAAACATGCCTCTGGTTGTACACTTGTACTTCATGTTTAGCAGCTGCCGTACTGATTTTCTGTATGTGAGCCTGCCTGTGTAGCTTAATTTGCTCCAATTTGGTGTATGTTTGCAGGAGTCTGCAATCATGCATTTCATTTCCATTGTATCAGCCGCTGGCTTAAAACCCGTCAAGTTTGCCCTCTAGGTTTGTCTACATTTCATTTTCTTTCCGAGTAGCTTCACCCACCTTCTATWGTTATGATCCCTGATTCCTCATATTTGTGCTTTGCTCTACCAGACAACAGTGAATGGGAGTTCCAGAAGTATGGCCATTAGATCCGTAGTACTGATTTCATCCCTGAGATAGAAGGGTGTGTGTGCAGACAGGTGGAGTGCGTTCTTTTGCCGCTGATTGACATCTTTCTACATAATGGAATGGTTAATATCTGTCGCGCAGCATCAAGAACAATTTTCAGTGTGATGGTGTAAATTGTCAGGCAGTGGCCAGCGGAAAGAAATGTTGCATATTGCACTTTGTTTATCCGATTATCTTTTGAATTGTGAAAATGTTCGACATAAATTTCAAATCATGCAAATTAATGGGTGATTTACAGAGAATTTGCAGATGGTGGTGACCTAAATCTCCTGAACTTCGTTTATATGAAATTCTTTTGATTGTTATTGAATATGCATATGCCCTATTTGCAATGCCGACTAAGGTGAGCAACCGTCATTGGTAGTTCCGGTCCTCTGGATTTCTAACCTCCGTCTCTACTTGATCTCACCTTGGCCAAAGGGGAAGGAATGTGAAGATTAGCAGTAAGAAGGTTTGCAGTGTTTGAGTAATTTATTAGCTCCTTGATTGTCCCATTAATGGTAGTATATGAGCTTTGTACTTGGTTTTTTAAAACAAAATGTCTTTCATTTCTTGCGCGATTCATTTCTTAACACGTGGACTCCTAAGGGATCCATCCAAAAAGAGTAAGAATTATAGAAAGAGATACGGAGCACTTTTTTGTTGAACAACTAGGGTATCCACCGTCGATAACAGTGATTAATTCCCTTACCATAGGTGCTTCACTTCTGACCTCTTGGTTAAGAGAAAGAGATACTTAGTATTTCTTAATACTTTCAAATAATATCCATTTGTTACAACTGCTTCGTATTTTGTAATGAAAGGATGACTGTACTAKTACATGATTCATGAGCTTCCCCAATTAGCCATGTATRTTTCCATGATTTGCGGTAAATGAGACAAAACATCTTTAATAAAAATCACAACACTACTACACTATTTGTTTATGTTATGTTGCAAATCGAACCACATTATAAAACAAATTGTGCATTACAATGTCACACTTCACAAGACAGAAGATGAAGTATGTAGGAAGCTGCGATCGTACGTACACTTTTTTTTAATAATGAAATTAATTTGCACTTCGTTTCATAGTTGTCACTTGTTAGTTGTTACTACTTCCTCTGTATCAGAAAGCTCGGTATACTTCTCAGTTTACGGATTTTTTTAGAGAGGAAAAAGATAGAGAGTAAAAAAGAAAATGGAGCCATGTGATAGGAGAGAGATAGAAAAAATTTATTTCCTAAGAAAAAAGTGTAACAAGTAATGTAAAATTTCTTAAAATAGCAAGTGTAGTGAGTTTTATGAAACGAGGGAATTACTTACTACTATAGTATGATATACCTTCGTCAAAATTATTTATGAAGGAATTAATTCTTTTGCAGAAGTAATGGAATCATTGGATCACCGCAAGTACGCAATTAAATAAGTATGTAACCAAACATTATGCATTGGTTAACGGGAGCTATGAAAATAGAGTGAGAATGAGAGCGAGAGGGATAACTGAAGTACTTAGATCTTATTGTTCGATTCAATAAGGTCGTGGGATGAATCAACTTCCGCATTTTCAACTAAAATACAATACGAATATAAAAATGAAGAGTGCGGATATTAGTGTCCGTTTTCTATACCCACTAAGTAAATTACTTGCCGTTAAGTATGAGTGTTATGAAATAATGATAATGGAACCTCACCCAACTTATTAAACGTTATTTTAAAATTGTATTAGTAACGAGTGACTTACCCATGAATAAATGTAGCAATGTCCGGTTATAATGTACAATACTCCGTAGGATTTACGGTGATAAATTATGATTAGAGTCTTAGAGATAATCGCAAATTAAAGTTGTACAATGACTATAATGCCATTGGATTGTGCTCGTAACGTACACATAATAGTACCGCCGTATACAGCGGCAAATTAGTAACTGTAGGTGGGGCCCAAGTAGGCGATTTAGTCAGTCAAGTTCATGTGCAACACAGCATGGCTTCTGTGTCACAACATCCTGCAACGTTCGTTTTATTCTTCTAGTGTAATTTGGCAGTGTGAATACTAACCGATATTGATTTCTCTTTAAGCGGTCGTTAAATTAGAATGCGGAGATAATAATGGAGTGTGTAAATCATAGGTCGTCCTCCATTGATATACAATTCTTTTACCGACAGATTGAGGAGAATATGAAGATTCAAACTTTTGACCGGGATCGGAAGGAGGGTTGAAATTGAAGTCACCACCCCACAATTATTCTACAAACACCTATCTCTTTATTGGAAATATTATTGATAAAAAAGAAACATAGAGATTCGAAGAAAAGAGTAATGTATTTTCCGTATACAACCAAATTTTATTAAAAAGGCTACTAGAATATCCTACTATGCATCACAAGTGTATCAAGGGAACATATTTCCGCACTCTTCCATTAATTTCTGTACTTTAAATTATTGACCGTTTTGACAGTCGCAAAAATTTAACGAACACCAAATCGATCACTAATTTGAAGTGCAGAAATTAATGAAAAGTGCGAAAATTACTGACCGTCCATCAACGGTTGCACCCATAGTCCCAATGTGACATGCATTCTACATACCTTGAAAAACACAGTTTGTAGTTATCTAGACCATAACAACAATAGCCGTCGCTAGAAAGCGTGCATAGTTTATCATTTGTTTCCTGGCTAACCCTCGTCGATCCTACACCATTTTCAGCATCATAAGCATTGCTGCCTACACACATTTGAAAGGGAATTATATATACGATATTGCAAACGGACGCCTCAAGGCAATAAATAAGAACTAACTAACGCTAAGATAATATTGTTTATTAAGTTGGTAGTTGGGTGGTGTTTCACTATCAAATACACCCTAATTTTCGGTATACAAGTTTTTAAAATTTGCATATAATTCTAGATTTCATCACGTTTGTTAAATAATATGGCCAAATCACATCACTATTATATTAATTATCGTAAGAATTAAACACACACTATTTTGCATTGTTTAAACAAATATACATCAAAATTAACTTGTGGGAAAAATTTACTATTGTAAATTGAATTATAATCACCATAAAACTTAATTTGAGTACAAGTAAAGCTAGTTAATTATATCAAAAAGACATTACTAACAATACTTAAATGTACCTTTGTACGTAAATAAACGAATTGCATGACTTATGAATAGAATCGATTAGGAGAGAGAAAAAAACAATGAATTGCATGACTTACAAATAGCACCAATTAGAAGAGAAAAAACAATGAAGGCACACAAAACGTTTTTTGTTGTCATAATTGTCACTTGAATAAACTGATTAGCTGAATACTTTGGACTTCTCCTTTTTCTTCTTTAATTTGTGAAGAGAAAACGAATTGATTGAATAGTTCATATGTTCAAGGATTCAATTTATAGGCGTTTATTCTGCTTTGTAGTATCTAGAAAAATTTGCATGTAAATTGTTTCGAAATAATTTTCTTTCCGAAAATTAAAATTGTTCATGATTTTCTACCAAAAGTATTGATGACTATTATTTATTATTATGAACAATATCAAATTATTATAGTAAATCATTCCTTTTTTTAAACAAAATTTTAGCAGAATTAGATGTGAACTCGATAAGTTTGGCAATGTGAATAAACTGAATGATTTGCGGCAATAATAACAAGTTAAGAGAAATACTGCTAAGAATAACACGAAAATAGCAAGAATATACAAAGTATTAGCTAAGGGTATTGTATTCGTAATTTCGAATATACAAAATAATCTCATTTTTTATTGTGTCAAAATTATTTTGATTAATTTGTTTATTTATCTTATTAAATTTTATCCTCAAAATGCGTAAAATTTGGTTTGTTGCAATCAATTTGATACGGAGAAAGTATAATGGTGTGGAAAAAGCTATATACATAATAAAGGTTGAATATAAAAAACTAAAAAATGAAAATAATATGCAATAATTAATCTTTTTATTACGGAGCACATCGATTAGCGCATTATTTTTTCTCGAATTACAACTTATTTTAAATTTAAATAAAATATTGATGTCTTATATTCAGACGTAGTTCCGACCCATGAGTCCATGAGTGTATCAACGGCTGCACCTTAGATAGTCCCAATGTTCCTTGCATTCTTCAAAGGTTGTAAAACAGTGTGTTACGTCACTACTATTACGACAACAATAACGATCATCGTTGGAAGAGTGCCAGCATGGTTTTGGTTCAACAAACGTCAATCCCACACCATTCCCAGCATCATTAGCATTGCTGCCTGCACACATTTGAAAGGAAATCATTCATGAGAAACGACGGAGTGCGACTTGATAAAGGCACACATCATCGAGGAAGTAAAAACTCACATCAGCTATGAATATAACGTAGGTCAAAGTTGGTTAACACAACATAAATTGAAAGAATGTTAACACATCATCGAGGAAATAGAAACTCACATCAACTATGAGTATAGCGAAACAATAGTGAGATAGATCTAGCGCAACGCTAGATTTATCATTTCTCTACACCACCAATTCTCACAAGAATGTTATTAAAGGCACACTCCGCACATCACTCAAAAGAGTGTGCCTTTAACACCACCCTGACGGAGTATATATAACTATAAATTTCATCGCATATATCAATCTATTAACTACTACTAAAACAATTAGGTCGATTGGAATATAATCACCATAAAACTTAATTTGAGACACGAGTGAAGATAGTTACGTCTTTCAAGAAAAAAAATGAATAAAACGACTTACAAATAGCACCGATTAGAAGAGAAARAACAATGAAGACACACAAAACGTTTCTTGATGCCATTACTATCACTTGAGTAAACTGACTAATTAACTCGATATTTTGAACTTTTTCTTCCTTTTCTTCTTTGTGTGAATGGAAATGAATTGAATTATTCATATGTTCGACGATTCAATTTATAGTTGCTTATTCTTTCGAAATCATTCCTTTTTCGTAAATTAAAATCTTTCATGATTTGCTACCAAAAGTGTAGTTTTGTCAAATATAAATGCATATTATGRTCGATATCAAATATACATGCATATTATGAACAATACCAAAAGTATTGTCAAATAWACATGCATATTATTGTAATAAAATATATTTGATGATTATTATGATCAATATCAAATCATTATAAATCTTTCTTCTTCTTTTTCGTTGATTAATGGACTCGACAAGTTTGGCAATGTGAATAAACTGAATGATTTGCGAGAGCAAAATAATAAGTTAAGAGAAATTAAACACTAAGAATAACACGAAAATAGCAAGAATATACGAAGTATTAGGGTAAAGTATTTGAATTTCCAAATAATGTATGTAATGTACAAATTGCTTGATTACATTACTTTTTATGCACCATAATATTATAACCCTAGGAGTGAGAGATAACTCAAGTGGTTAAAATTTCTCTCCCAATTTCAAGAGATCATGAGATCGATTTTCACCTTGTGACTCTTTAAACACAAATAAAATAAAATAAATAATATCAAACATTAAAATTATGGCCTTTATGTTTTTAATTTTATGACGTAGTTTTTACAAGTAACGAATACTATTTTTAAAGGATAACAACATTCATCTCCCATTTGTTATTCTTGTCAAAGGACCCCACTATTAGAATTGTGGTTATGTCTTTATTGTCATTCTTTTTAATTAAAAAAACATATAGGAGGTGTTTGGTATGAAAATTTGCAATGTAGGAAATATAAATAGATAAGTGTTTTCTTTTTTATTAGTTTGGTATGAGTTATAAATAACAAATACTGTTTTTAAAGAGTAACGTAACAACATCCTCCAAATTGTTACCCTTATCCAATTAGTGGAAATAAATGTTTCCATCGTTCCTAAGTCATAAACTCCTCTATTTGTTTCCAATTCGCCAAGATATCAAACATATATCAAATACAAATTCTTATTGGTATAAATTCTTTCCATTCCATTTACATAATTTATACCAATTGCCTCCTTAGAAATATTATTAGTCGCACCGTCGCACGTGTGATTAATTTCAACTTTCAAGCTACAAGTATAGTAACATGTCACTGTGGATAGTGGTAGTTTAACAAGCATGTAGCTTATTACAAAAATGACATGACAAACAAAGTTACAAGGTTTATAGTCCACCATTGTAGATGTTCTAATATTTAACTGTAAAATTTGACAATTCACATAATTTCTAATAAAATTAGACATTTTGATCATAATAGAATTTAAGCAAATGTATTTTGCCCCAATACGTTACTTTATTATATGTTTAGAACCACGAGCCTACCGATATTTATAAATGAAGTTCATATTTCTTTCGTTCGATTTAGTTCAATTTAATTAAGCTCAAATCCCTTATATTCTTATCTCGTGAACAATTCATTTTAATTGTTTCATTTAATTTAGTTCATATTAAGTCCGATTCAATTCAAATAAACAAATTGATCAGAATATTGTTGATAGCATAGTAGCATGAAAAGACCCTCCAACAATTTTTTTAAAAAATTCGAGATATAGTGGGGTGGTGACGTCCGTTTAGTCCTTCCATAACGGCACAATTAGGTTTGTCGAGTCAAAAAAAGAAAGAGACTGCATAGCATTGCGGTGGCTAGTTGGCGAATGGCTGTTTTTTTGTTTGTCCACCGCGTTCATCCGATCTTAATTTCAACTAAATCCGGATTCAACTCGGGTTACACACATAATTTATAGTAATAAGTGAGTCTCTCAACAAAAATTTCTGCTTACGATGAAGCTTAGACTCGAGACATTCCTCGAGCGACATCAAGCTACTTACCACTTAAGTCAACTATTATTGGTTCGACGGCAAATGGCGGTTGCATGCAAAAAATATAGCCGTTGGAAAGAGAAAGTCGCGTTTTGCCCCATGCGTTTGACGACAGAATGATAACGTCCCTTTGTCAAAATTTCAACTAMGTTTATTAATGCTGTTGCCTACCATACTTTTCTCACCTATATCATCGACTCCTTAATTACTTTCRAGTACCTCCCATTTTTTTAATTAACTACCATTAATTACGTTTGTCCTACAATGTGCATGTATTTACTCCTTATGATTAAAGAGTCAGCTACTACACAACACAACTTATTAAGTATTAACCTCAATGGGCTAATCATATGGCTAATAGACTGAGTCCGTTTACATTAACTGAAATAAACTGAATTGAACTGAATGGAGCTGAACTGAATTAAACTGAACTGAATGGAGCTAAACTGAATTGAACTGAAAATAAGCTAATGTAAACAGGCCCTAAAGATTATTGCATTTCACTGTTTATGGTTCATTGGGTTTAGACAGGTGTCGTCGGGTTATCATATCAACGTCCCAACAGATTAAGTTGGAGGGCCTATATATGCAAAATGTAAAAATAAGGCTCTCGAATAATTATGAATTTTAAAATGATGTTATGAAAAAACAAGCAAAATAAATCTACTCGTATATGGAATAAAATTTTCATGATCTTATGTTTTCATTTTCATTTCAAACCTAAACGGCTAATAAACACATGAATTTAATCCTTTTTGTTTCATGCACATGTAAAGAATACAATTTGCTAATTAATAAATGATTCAATGGTAATTGAGGCTGAACTTGATAGGACGTATTGCGTGTTTGATCCTTTGTCACCACAGTGTAGCGAAGATTGAAACTTGATCACCTAAGAGACTAAAACTCGTCCCAAACTCAAATTAGCACTAAGCTAAGGGTGATTCAGTTGGTAGCCCAAAAAAATAAATTTAATACATTGTAAATTTCATTGCAAAAATATAATTTCTATCTTCTCACAACAATGTGCATTCTTATTTAATCTTAGAGTAAAAAAATCATTTGAATGAAAAATATATAGAATAACATCTAACAGAGTAGCAGACAGCACAATTAACATGTTATGTTTGGTATCTAATTTCATAGAATTCATATCTCTGAGTTTGTAACTTGTAAGTTAGATAGGAACATGCAAAAGAGGTCACTCAACAGGAGCATCATCACTGTTATCACAATCCAATATGCATTATTAAGTCCTACATGTGTCAAAAAAAACTTACTTTAATTTTATAAAGCATTCTTCTACCCTACTAATTTAACCCTATATATAACCGAGGGATGCCAGGTCTATCTCGCAAATAGGTTTAGGAGGGCTATTCAATGGCATTTTTGTAATAATTTCAACTAAATAGTTGAGATTATTACAAAAATGCCATTGAATAGCCCTCCTAAACCTATTCGCGAGATAGACTAGGAATTACCCTATATAACCTTAAATCCGATCCATGTATTTGTTGGTCACAGATTCGAATCCTCATATCTCAAAAATTAATTAACTTACGAGGTCCCTTCGACCCTTTTAGATATGTATGATAAGTTTAGTTGATACCTATGCGGCTAGTTGAGTAAAAGCCTAAAGGCTTAGCTAAGAGTCTAAAACGCACAAGACAGACATACCCACGATACAATAAAGGTGCTTGAGAGTTGGAGGTTTTAGGGAACAAGAAAGGATTGAGAAGAATGAGAACCGCTATTTACCAAATAGTTTTTCACAAGCAACTAATGTAATAAGTTAATTAAATTAGCAATCGCAATCAGCTAGTTAAAATAACTAACTCAATCAGCTAACCTCTACCAACTTACAATTAACTCCAAAACAAGGTAATATACAACGACGTTATTGAATATATTAATTTATTTAGTAATTAAAAATCAATAGAGTACAAAAATATTGGAGTATTAAAAAAAAAAGAGTTGAATTTGTTGTACTTAATAGTACGATGAAAGGTTGCCAAAAATCCAAGATCGCAAGAAGATCCAATTTTAATTAAGAATACTACTCATCTCACACCGTTAATTATGGAAAAAGCAAAACACCGTTTCATCCCTTGGGCCCCACATTTCCCACACTTTACCGATGAAAAACAATCTCAGTGGCAGCATCCGTAATTCAATTCAAAACGAAGCCCTTTTTCAAAAATTCAAACACTATAAACCCCGACAACGTTTCCTGCTATTCTCTTCCATCATCCACAGTCGCTTCCTTCTTAGCGACTGTTTTCTCTCTTCCTCTTTTTTTTTTTTTGGATTGAGTTACTCGAAAAAACTGCAGAATTTAACAATGGAGTTCAAGATCTGCTTCATTCTCTCGCTCTCACTCTTATTCCTCCAATGCATCTCTTCTTCTTCTTTGTGGAAAACCTTCATGTTCATATGAACCACCATGAAACCATCCCATTTCGACACTCACCACGACTGTACTCATCCAACTTCAATCTCTCTCTCCTCGAGATTCTGACAGCGTCATCCCTTCGTCATCTCCGCCGTCTTTGCTCTAAGTTATGAGGCGTACTCGGACCTTCGCTGCTACCGATGACGCAAGAAGAGGCAGAAGCGTTGCGCGGACGACCCGGTTTCGCGGTTTACGGAGACGAGGTGTACTCGCTGCACACCACCTCGCACGCCGGAGTCTCGGCTTGACGTGGCGGGCGAGGGGCTCTACGATGGGGACACCTTGACACCTCTACGTCATCGTCGGAGTCCTCAGAACGGGATCTGGCCGGAGTCAAGCTCGTGATGACACGAACATGCCACCTGTCCCTCCCGTGGAGCGAGCTGCGAGTGGCCACCACTTTCTCGCTCCTCCTGCAACAAGAAGCTCATTGGCGCGCGAAGCTTCTCCCACGGCTTTCAAATGGCTTCAGGCGGAGGTGGGGGACTCCTCGGAAGCGACGACGTCGTTTCGCCGCGTGACACCGACGGACACGGGACCCACACWGCYAGCACKGCTGCCGGGGGACACGTGTCGAACGCTAGCTTGCTTGGGTACGCGAGTGGAACTGCTCGTGGGATGGCGCCACGTGCGAGGGTTGCTTCGTACAAAGTRTGCTTCAAAACGGGCTGTTTCGGGTCGGATATTCTCGCCGGAATCGACAAGGCGATTTCCGACGGTGTTGATGTCCTGTCGCTTTCTCTCGGGGGTGGATCAGCGCCGTTTTATCGMGACACAATCGCAATCGGCGCTTTTGCTGCGATTGAGAAGGGCATTTTCGTCTCTTGCTCTGCTGGCAACAGTGGGCCCGCYAAAGCCTCMCTTGCCAACACCGCACCGTGGATTATGACCGTTGGTGCCGGAACTTTGGACAGAGACTTTCCGGCGTACGCCATTTTGGGWAACGGGAAGAAATTCACCGGAGTTTCGCTCTACAGTGGGAAGGGAATGGGGAAGAGATCAGTTGGGTTGGTGTACGGTGGATTTGGGCACCGAAACGGGTCAAGTAACTTGTGCATGCCCGGGTCATTGGATCCGGGTATGGTGAAGGGCAAGGTKGTGGTGTGTGATAGAGGGGTKAATGCCAGGGTGGAGAAGGGGCAGGTGGTGAGGGAGGCTGGTGGGGTCGGGATGATTCTGGCGAATACCGCGGCSAGTGGTGAGGAATTGGTTGCTGACAGTCATTTGATTCCGGCCGTGGCGGTGGGGATGAAGATTGGTGACCAGATTAGGCAGTATGTGAGGAGTGCCGGGGTGAGAGCCACCGCGGTGTTGAGCTTCGGTGGGACCGTGTTGAATGTGAGGCCGTCRCCTGTGGTGGCTGCCTTCAGCTCTCGYGGGCCGAATATGGTTACSCCACAGATCATGAAGCCCGATGTGATCGGGCCTGGTGTGAACATTCTAGCTGCTTGGTCCGAGCTTGCCGGGCCTACTGGGTTGGAGAAGGATACTAGGAAGACCAAGTTCAACATCATGTCAGGTAGTATATTGTTTAATTTGATTGCTGTTGATTCATGGTATATTTGGAAAAGTTGTTATGTGTTTGAATGTGATTGAGATTGCATAATTTAGAGTTAGATTGCATTCTTTGAATTGCGCTTTATTGATTGTTTGGGTTGATATGTGTTGAATGCCATTGTGTGTGATTGTGATTCTGTATTTCTGTTATTTAATGTTGGATTACATTATTTCAATTGTGCATTTTCAATTGATTGGATTCACATTCTTTTGTTGGCATGTGTTCTGGTTTGAAGTCATGATTGCATTTGTAGTGAATCTAGTGAATAGTGATGATGAACTAGTTATGGTGTGAAATTCGGCTTGAAGATTCTAATTATTGGTATTAGGTAACGCTCTTGCATGACTGCATAATCAATAATCACAATTCAAGTAGCTCTCTTATTTTTCTTGCTGAAATTCACATGTTTTTTTTTAGACTTGGTGCATTTCATTGCAGTTGTCATTATCTCTGATASTGATTATATGTTGCTTAATTCCGTGTCGTAGTTGCAGCGTAACTGAATTTGTGTTGTTTCATTGTCAAATTAGAGTCATACTTTAAACTTTTTTATGAAGACCTTACTTTATTTGGGCAGTTGGTCTATTATGTTATGTAAACTRTGATTGGGATGTTTGTTTCAAGTTTGGATCGAATTATTTGATRGGTACTAGATAAGTAGACATGTTGTTGAACTCGGTGTTTATTATTTAATCGTTATATATTTGGTTTTGTTGTACCACGTACAAAGTATGAATTAATTTCTCAAGGAAAAGCTTTCCCGWTTTTSTGCAACAATCCCAGGTTCCTTGCCTTCCTCCTTTAGTCACATGTTTGTAGCATGTTCTCAAGTCCAGGAGATAGAGTTGTGTAAATTTGTTAGTTGTCGTCCTGCCTTGGTTAACTATAGTCTAWTATATMGGTATTTATTGATACCAAAATTAACCGGTTGGGCGTCTACGCTCAAATCACGGTTTTAGTTTATAATTAAAATTGAAGATTTTGACTAGAGATGGCACTAGTCTTGTGCTCTTGTAAAGTTGTAGGTTCTGATGTAGGTTTTCTTTGTAATCTGAAGTCATCTGTGAACCTAATTAGCAGTTAAGTGAGTGATGTTCTGTCTTCCCTGCGTAGGTTTATGAYTGAGGAGGGAAACATAATTTGTTTCGACTAGGTTGACAAGGGTAACAAATAGGAAAATTGTGTWACCTCTTGRAAACAGAATTTGTTATTTACAACTCATTAAACAATTAGAAATGGAAACCCTTATTTGATTCCRTTTKCAACACCAAAATTTTCAATACCAAACACCAYCTTTAACTGATAACATCACCCATTTTACGAGAGCATATAGYTTGCTGGATTGCCGACTCTTATCAACTATACTCAGAATATTTGTGTTAATGTGATAAGATATCGAAGTATCTTCCTCGCCTAACTGGAAAATCCCCTCCTGGTAGCCCACTAACATGAAAAGTGTAGTGCAAAATAATGAGGCTTACTCATACTTCCCAACTTTTAAAAAAGTWAAAGCATCCAATATATTTTGTGATTTTAGGTGAAAGGATACAATAGTTATATTCAGTAGCTGGCATATGCAACCTTTTTCTGCTTTCATGGACTCCATCTTTAGAGTTTCCCCATCTGTCAAGTTCATGACATTACTCTACAACCATTTTCCTGTACTTGTAAATTTAATGGCTATTGTTCGGTTTAGCAAGCCAAGCTAGTCGAGTGTGCTCTGGTCTTAAGTGTTAAAGCAGCGAAAAGTTATATMTACTAACATGTTTATCTTTCAACYGTACACAAATATTAGTGTCCATGATAAAAGTGGATGGCGCAATGATTAGGCTTAATTAGCAGCATGATTTGCGGTTAGCTGGTCTGTGCTATMTTTATGTGCATATATGGTCCCAAGTTATATTTTCCCCATAATATTGATAAATGATGATGTCTCCTATGATTTCCAATAATTATCCTTAAACCTTTGTAGAAAGGTATTCCTTGATGTCGGATATACCTGTTTGGGGATAATGATATGTCCACCGTAAAAATTGATAGTTTCTCACTCTTTTGTCATGAGGTCCTTTCTATTTTAATCATTTGAGCAACAGGGTAATTGTTGACTCACTTATTACTAATGATGGTTATAGGGACCTCAATGTCTTGCCCGCATATTAGTGGATTGGCAGCATTGCTCAAAGCAGCGCATCCCGAATGGAGTCCAAGTGCAATCAAATCTGCCCTTATGACCACTGCCTACAACCATGACAACATGCAGAACCCTCTTCGTGATGCTGCTGATGGTACTCTCTCCAACCCATGGGTTCACGGAGCAGGTCATGTGGACCCTCACAAGGCCTTGTCTCCAGGTCTGGTGTATGACCTCTCAGTGGATGACTACGTAGCCTTCCTCTGCTCCCTGGACTACACCCCATTACATCGCCAAATTATTGCYAAGAGGCCAAACATTACCTGTTCAAAGAAGTTGTCTGATCCAGGCCAGCTGAACTACCCATCATTCTCAGTTCTGTTTGGCAATAATCGGACCATCAGGTACACCCGTGAACTGACCAATGTGGGTGCTGCCAGAACYTATTACAAAGTCATAGTTGATGCACCCCCAACCGTTGGCGTGAAGGTCAGACCTTCAAGGCTTCTTTTCAGAAGTGTTGGTGAGAAGAAGAAATTTACAGTTACTTTCACGGCCAGGAAGGGTAGAACTCCTCCGCCTTCAAGAAATGCTTTTGGTTCTCTGTTATGGAGCAGCAAGACAAACCAAGTTAGAAGTCCAGTTTCCTTCACATGGGCTCGAATATAGTAAGATATATTTTATCGTTGAGCAAGATCTTTGTATTTTCTGCCGCATCACCTATCCTCTGGTGCTTGCTAGTGACTGTAAATCCAGTTTTGGAGATAGAAGTTTGACGTTTGAGATCTCTCTAATCTGGTGTAGAAGGCACTGAAATTCCATGCTCTGGTTGTGGGAGCAACAGGGTCGTTTGTGCTAAGTTAACTTTTAAGCAATTGTATTAGGGTTGAGATTAGGATTGTTAGTCTTAGCTTTCGAATCAAGAGGTCACGAATATTTGGTCCCGTCCAATTYGATGGTATCTGGGCCTGAAATGTAAACGAAAAAATGTATCTGATGCAATGTTGTTTGATGGTTGATCACAATTTACAAAGGAAATTTTAGTTGTGCTTCAAGAATTTCTTATGGTAATTTACGTTGTTAATATACTGGTTTTGCAAGGAATGAAATTGTGCATTTGTGATAATCAAGTACTTTGTATTATAAATTGTATTTGGCACTATAGTTATCCTCGACGATGAAAGGTTACCTGAAAAATATGTTTTTTCGGTCGAAATTGTTCTGGAATTACCTACAAGATCTTGACAATTGATCATTATTAGATTTGCTCTTTTTCTCAATACGAGTACATATTTCTAGTTTGAGAGGAATGCTATTAGATTATAACAAGATGCTTGACAATAACAATTTCAATAAAAAGCTAACAACATATACAGAGTTGCTACAACAACAATTCGATATACAGCCTAGACAGGAGTCGCATATCTGCGAGCACGAGGGGCATCTGGGGCAAGCACAGAAAATTGCACAACCCTGAACATGTCGGGCATTTAGGACAGGAGCATTTACACCGCAGCTACAGCAGTCGATGTGAGGTAGAGACTTGAAATACTGCAACACCCTTTGAAGCTGGGCAACATCCACGACACGGGTTGCGGGACAGCAGGAGCAAGGATTGCACCAGCAGCTACACTTGGGTAACGAAATCTAATGCATGAGCAGCAGTCTGTTGACTTACAGGAACAGCATTGTGACGGCTTGAGACGGAGTGCGCAATTAGCGCACCAACCGGTGCAGCAGCAAATCCAGGATAACTTGAAGCATGATGAACCACTGCATACTTCAAAAATTGAAGTAAGTCCTCTTGTTAGGTTTAAGATATAGTGTTACACTATTAAGATCATCACATACAACAGAAGACATTATTTTTTTTATAGAAAGTCCAATTGAGAACTCAAATTATTCATCTCTTTAGCTATAATAAGCTATGTTACTCGAATTCTCATTTTGCCTCAAGTACACGTGTCGATTCTTTGACACTCGGACATGGATACGACACTTATTTCACTTGATCGACAAAAATAACTTTAATCCGGTAGAACAAGAAAAAGAGGACAGTGGTCAAAAGTTTCACAACTTGAAAATGCAGAAATTCTACTTGTTTCTACTTTTTCCTTTGCTTTAATCAGTTTTCTAGGTGATGTAAAGATTTTACTACTGTTAAGTAAAAGATAACAATGCAAGTGGAATACAATTGCCACTGTTTTCTAGTCTTTACCATCTACTCAGTAGTCAATTCCCGAATTGATTAACCTATATTTCCATTACAATGAACAATTGATCGGATTCAATAGATCAAATCCCACACATAGAAAAATAAAAGGGGTAATCGGAGTATACTCGTAGTCCTGTAACAGGACTACAGGACTACGAGTATATGAATCGTAGAGTTTTAGTCCAGGATCGATTTCATAACCAAAAGAACTCGATGTAACTTGACAGTTTTTAGTCYCGAGTTTAGCATGCAGTTAAGCATTGAGCTGAAAATATAAGACAACATTTTGAGGAGGGGAATAAGATCATACCAAAGCCACTTCCATAGATGGCAGGACTTGCCAATTTTCCGATTTCTGCACAAAATGTAGGCACATATATATATAGCAGTTTAGTAAGAGGTCAATGATCTACGAGTATTTAACAGGAAAATTTAAATCATCTTACGTAGGAAGCAACGGATCTGCATTTGCTGCGACAAAATCAGCAATCCTGTCGAATAATCAGGGTCTATGTAAGCAGAATACAACATTTTCATAACTGAATGTTAGATTATGCTGAAGGTAAACAAAGATGCTGTACAAGGCTATTGCAAAACCAAGCATACTCTTTGCAGCATCTAGAGGCGGGCTGAAGACGTTCTGCAAGTTTTAACTCCTCCTGCATTTGCAATTCAGAGTTTTAGTTTTCGTTTATCAATTACATTCGCGCCTTGATCACAAACACTTNTTTTCATAACTGAATGTTAGATTATGCTGAAGGTAAACAAAGATGCTGTACAAGGCTATTGCAAAACCAAGCATACTCTTTGCAGCATCTAGAGGCGGGCTGAAGACGTTCTGCAAGTTTTAACTCCTCCTGCATTTGCAATTCAGAGTTTTAGTTTTCGTTTATCAATTACATTCGCGCCTTGATCACAAACACTTTCGTCCATAAACGAAGGGGGAATTTGAAGGGGTTTCGTTCTTAATTTACTCCTTCCGTACCAATTTTTTTGCACAACTATGTTAATCAAAATCAATCAATCAATTAATCAATCATAGCCTTAATCCCATATGTGGGGTCGGCTAACATGAACCAAATGTGATTATTTCGGGAGGTCATCCACATAAATTTTCTTCCTCCACTCCCTCAACTATGTTAATCAAAATGTTTATTTTTTTTCTCTATCACTTAGTTTGATAATGTCAATTCTCTCTACTTAATATACATGATGAAATACTCCCTCGGTTCCTTCTTTTCTTCGAAATATTTCTCAAAGAAAAACCTTATCACAAAAATGTGAGTCAAGAAGGGACTGAGGACAATTTTTTTTCTATATTGTACAAGTAAAAAAAAATGAGAAAAGGGAATACATTTTCTATATTTGTGGGTGTGTTTCTAGGCCTTGTTCTCGTCAATTGAATTTTGTTGAACTGACCCTATTGATAGTGAACTAAACTTAACTTATTTTTACTAAAACCTTAACAAATTTCTTAATAATTGAGCTTATTTTTACTGAATTGAACTTATTGCTACTGAACTGAACTTATTTTTATTGAAATTTAACTAAATAAGTTGACGAAAACAAGACCTTACAATCATGCAACATGGAAGAACCTTTATTTCTGGAAAATATATTTTTTCCTTACTTTAGTTGTGTGACAATGTGACATACTGACAATTAAAAGCATGTTTTTTAGCTAGAAAAAGAAAATAAAAGTCTACTGTTTCATTTGTTTTGAGGAAATCAAAATGTTCCAGAAGAGAAATTTGATTGTGCTTCATTCAGACCTTTGTCCAGAGAATTATCAGATGTCTATTATACATCAGTCTACAAAAACCAAACGACTCTTATTAGGAAGTTTCATCTACAAACATAGCGATTCCTTCCGGCCACTCTCGTACTTTGTTCCTTCGTAAAAAAAAAAAAAARTGACAACAAATGAATTTTTACGTATTTCAAAGAAGTGATTTAAGACGAGTAAATTAATTATAGTAATTTTAACACAATTAAATTATAATTTGCATTCTTTATTGAGTTAAAATTACATTGATTAACTTGATCGTTTACATTGTTAAATATTTCCATTAAAATACGTGAAATTTTATTTGTTGTCACTTTTTTAAAACGGGTGAAGTAAACACATCCGTTTTTGTTATAATTACACATTATGAGAGAACACAATTTTCAATGCTTCTCTCACATAAAAATATGCTTATAATAATTTGGAGCGTGTTTATAACAAGTCCCTTTAATTCCTGCCCAGTGCAACTAATCAAAATACTCCTTGTCTCCAAAGTGGTTCTTCTTCTTATAATCTCCGTGAGCTCCCGTTGTTGGGTTTTTAGAGGGTTTCATTGTTTTTTATCAGTATCATAATTCTAGAAATGATTAAACATTTTTTCTAAAATTATGATATGAATTGAATATAAAATACTACGGAGTATATTTGATCAAAAAGTACATTACTTTTTTTTGGTACAATGGAGCACTTAAATTAGAGGGAGTAAATATAACTTTTTTAGCGGAGCTTAAAGAAGTTTATACGGTCAAGTGTAGGATGTATGTTTAAAAATGAATGACTTATCAAAAAAACGAATGAATAATTGCACAATTGGATTTTTTAGAAATATATAACTTTTATAATTTTTTTCTTATCTGTAACTTAACATATAAATATATAAAGTTGTGTTTTAGCAAGCGTGAAAAAACAAATGTAACAAGTAAATTGAATCGGAGAAGTACCGAAGTAGTAAACATGAACTTTTTGCACGTATAATTTTTTTTTGGTGTACCACCCGATTCACCCTTTTTTAGACCGATCGAAATTTGGGGATTAATTTTGACAGATTAGGTTCCAATGCTCCCCCAATTATTTTATACAGTGTATGAAAATTAAATATCATCACAGTGTAACATGTTAATCATTCACTCCATAAAAATCTTTTAGGCACCAACCTAAAAAAAAAAAGTAAAAATAAAAAAATTGTGTAAATAAAGTCAAATTTATTTCAGCTTTCCTTCATCTCTAGAGCATTCATTCACACAAATTGCAGGCTTTTATTTCCTATTTGTTTTGACAGTGAAGCTTTGAATTTAAACCCCACATCAATTAAAGATATTTTTAATAAAAAAAAAGCAAAATCATTAATCAAAAATTCATATATATATATATATATATATATATATATATATATATATATATATA
>SNQN01004546.1:34420-46100 GCA_008642245.1 Bassia scoparia | reverse complement strand
CTACATTTTTGAGACCGAAAGGCATCACAGTGTAGTAATACAGCCCCCACGGAGTGGTGAACGTTGTCTTTTCCATGTCTTCTTTGGCCATTTTGACTTGATTATACCCTGCATATAGTATACCCATCCATGAATGAGAGCAAGGCATGATCTACTGTGTTGTCTACGATAACGTCTATGTGTGGTAGAGGGAAGTCGTCTTTTGGACTTGATTTGTTTAAGTCACAAAAATCTACACACATTCGAACTCGTCCATCCTTCTTAGGTACTGGAACCAAATTTTCTATCCATTGAGGGTAATTGACGACTTTAATGAAGCCTGCATTTTGTGTTGTTTGATGACTTCATGCAGAATGTTAAGGGCAACATCCGGTTTCATGCGATGGAGCTTTTACTTGACTAGTTTAGCCCCTTCTATGAGTGGAATTCTGTGTTGTGAGATGTTTGGATCAATCCTTGGCATGTCTTCATAGGACCAAGAAAAAACATCCCAGAACTCCTTCAGTGTTGCAACCAGTTCATCCCTTTGTTGCGGACTCAGTTTCAGACCAATCTGTATCTCCTGCGGCGTGTCATTGTCGGAGATGTCTACCTTTTCTGTTTGCTCGATGACGGAAGTTTTGTTTTTGTGTTCTTCCATTGCCTTTATTAACTCATTGTTGTTTTGTTTGTTTTCGAGTTGTGAATTAAAGCAATCATAAGAAGGAAAAGAGGAGTAAGCAGAAATGAGCATGTTATTAAACTCTGAAGAGAGTACAGATAAGTTTGTCTCCAAAGAGACTTGATTGACAAGGGAGAGGGGGATACTTGATAGACTCGAGAGGACATTCCCTAGGACTAGCTCTCCTAGCTTCTACGACACTAGACTCAGACTCAGTCTCAGWTTCAGAATCCTCGAGCATTGGTCCTTCMCCCATGGTGCACTTGATSACCTTGCCTCCTGGAGTAGTTATCTTCACGGTTCTYCGCCAACTATGAACCAAGCCTTCGACTGGTGTAATGAGAGTGGTGSCYTCGAATGCTTCCTTGGTCATTGCCATGAAAACCTCTTGTTCAGCTGGAGGGGTGATTTCTTGGCCAAACAGAAGTCCCAAACCTTATGCTTCGGGGCCTTCTAAGGCAAATGCCTTACTTGTGGGGACAGGATCCCCGTCTACAAAGTTGRAGTTGTTGAAAATCTCAAATCCTGGATATCTCTTGCCATCCATTACCTYGGCATATTGCTTAGAGCCTTTGAGAGGAAAGGGAAGACGGACGTTYTCTATCAAGTCTTGGACTGCTTCCCTCAATGTATGACATTCTTCAGTGTCGTGTTCATGCCCTCTGTGGTACTTGCAAAAATTTTCTGTGCTCCATTTAGGAGGCCTTTTATCCAAAGGAGGATTAGGAGTAAGGCCTTTTGGTGTAATTAAATCAATCGCCTTGAGGTGCTCAAGGGCTTGGGCATAGGGCATGCCTATCCTAGTGTATTTGCGCTTGTTGCGAATTACATGTGCCTTCACCATAGTCTTGCTTTTAAGAGAATCATCGATCCTCTTCATTGCTTTGTTCATGTGAGAAGTGATGACCTCCACCATATTGGTCGTTGGCTTAATGAGTAGTATATTTTGATAGTAATTTTGAATCTGCTTTGTACGGCGGTCAGGGGCTCACGGCCAGACTGGTCCGGTCCTTCTACTCGGGGGTCAATTTAGCCGCTTGGTTTGTTTGCCTAAACTGAATTCTGTTGCATATTGTGATATGCCTTAGAGTTGTGTGTTTATACTCGAAATGAGATATAGTGAAGTCACCACCGCACCTATTTGGGAAGCTGCAGAACCTGCTTAAGCTTGCTTATAATTGCATGAAGCAGGTGAAACTCATGTTAGCTAGTCTCCAAAGGTCTGATTAGGGGACAAGCGGTAAGGGTGAAGGAGTCCACAACACCCCCCCCCTATCTGGCGGCCTCTACTCCATGTATTGTGATTCATTGTCGCGAAAAGACAACAACAAACATTTTCGTTTTAACCCTAAGCATGCAATATTACCTAGGCGGGTGTTTAACATAATACTATGCAAATAGGTCTAGTTGTTCTGTACGTGCTGTTAATTCCGCTATTCCAGGAGCCTAATGTCGTTTGTCCTCATAATTATCTTATTAGGCGTGAGAACAGCGAAATTTGACAGGTTTGTTAAAGTGAATATTATAGCGGTGAGACAAGCATGAAGCACTGTCAACGAGGAATTTAGAGTTTATGCCTTAAAGTTGATTTAGATTGACGATCAATACTCTCAACATAACCTCTACTTCTTTTGTGATCAATGTCATGAAGTAGACGTAGTGGCAGCTCATGATTGGGCGCCTATGGTGTCACGGTTTCAATACATATAGTCTTTCAATTATGGCCTTCGAAGTTTTCTTGGATCCAAGGGTTGAATTTGTGCTACTTTTTATTGTCAAAACAAAACTAAGATTTTTGGGGTTTTGTTTATTTTGTGGTATGTTACACCTTCAACTATGTCAATAAACTCTTTCTACTTCCTATTGTTGTATGACTTTATGAAAAARACTCAAATGTGCTTGAGTTGGGTTTGAGTTGGTTTGCCTTGATATTTGCTCATTATGCTATTTTATTGTATACTTGTAAAATGTTCAATTAAATGCTATGCTGAAATTAAATGGTTGTCTAATTGTTYTTGATGTTTTGTTGCACCKTTTAAGGTGACTTATCAGTGGTGTACTTGGGTTCGGTGGATTTTGCTTTCTTCTTGGMCCAAGTGAGTAGTTGTTCATATTTATGAAGCTTATATACATTTTACGCTGTTATTTAACTATAGTACGTACTTATGATTGTAAGTTCCAAATCTCAGGGCCACTAGGGAAAATGAGTCATGAGTAAGAATCAGAAAAAGGGTAGTTATAACAAGTCTAACGGTAGACTTCCAAGAGCAGAAAAGTATGTTTAACTTGATTTATAACTGCTATTTGATGTTGTTTTTATAATTTTGTAAATTGTTTGGCTTTTGAATGTTACGGGTCAAGCTGATTATTTGTTTTCGTTTTCATGGAGACAGGTTTGTTCTGGGAAAACTTTCACTATGGGAACTAATTTTAATGCAGAAGATAATGTTGTTGGTATCATTCCTTAAGTAATGCAGAATTTATTCTAGGACTGAGTCCTTGAAGGGTACAAAGGAGTTTCTYATTCGAGTGTCTTAAATTGAGGTACATTTAGTAGATATATGGATTRGTGGTTTAATTATGATAGTATACATTTGACCTTCACCTTGAAATCCTTTTATTTWACAGCTAGCTTGTTTAATAATGTGCATTCAGGCTTTATGATTTTTGTGTTTGTGTGACTGGATCTGGTGTGAAATTGTAGAAAATTTATGATTCTTTTGCTGGTTATAGAATGAGTAGTATATTTTGATAGTATTTTGAATCTGCTTTGTACGGGGTCAGGGGCGTCACGGGCCAGACTGGGTCCGGTCCTTCTACTCCGGGGGTCAATTTAGCGCGGCTTGGTTTGTTTGCCTAGAACTGATCTCTTTTGCATATTGTGAGTATGCTTAGTTGTGTGTTTATACTCGAAATGAGTATAGGAAGTCACCACCGCACGCTTTTGGGAGCTGCAGAACTGCTTAAGCTTGTTATAATTGCATGAAGGCAAGGTGAAACTCATGTTGTAGTGCGCCAAAGGGTCTGGATTAGGGAAAGTGGTAAGGGTGAAGGAGTCGCACAACACCCCCCCCCCATATCTGCGGCCTTCTACTCCCAGTATTGTGATTCATTGTCCGAAAAGACAACAACAAACAGTTTTGTTTTAACCTAAGCATGCAATATTACCTAGGCGGGTCTGTTAACATAATACTATGCAAATAGGTCTAGTCTGTTCTGGTACGTGCTGTTAATTCCGCTATTCAGGAGCCTAATGTCGTTTGTCCTCATAATAATCTTATTTAGGCGTGAGAACAACGAAATTGAAGTTGTTAAAGTAATATTATAGCGGTGAGACAAGCAGTGAAGCACTTCAACGACGGAATTTAGAGTTTATGCCTTAAATTGATTTAAGTATTGACATCAATATCTCAACATAACCTCTACTTCTTTTGTGATCAATGTCATGAAAGTAGAGTATGCAGCTCATTGATATGTGCGCCTACATTTTTGAACCGAAAGGCATCACGTGTAGTATACAGCCCCCACGGAGTGGTGAACTTGTCTTTTCCATGTTTCTTGGCCATTAGACTTGATTATCCCTGCATATAGTTACCCATCCATGAATGAGAGCAAGGCAATGATCTACTTGTGTCTTCTACGATAACGTCTTATGTGTTAGAGGAAGTGTCCTTTCGACTTGATTCTGTTTAAGTCACAATCTGACACACATTTCGAACTCGTCCATCTTCTTAGTACTAACAATTTTCTATCATTGAGGAGTAAATTGGACGACTTTAATGAAAGCTGCATTTTGTTTGTTTGGATGCTTCATTCAAAATGTAAGGTGCACATCCGGGTTTCATGCGATGGAGCTTTTACTTGACTAGTTTAGCCCGGTCTATGAGTGGAATCTGTGTGTTGTGAGATGTTTGGATCAATCCTTGCATGTCTTCATAGGACCAAGAAAAAAACATCCCAGAACTCCTTTTCCCAAAAAAGTGTGTGCACCAGTTTTCAAATCCTTTGTTTTGCGGAACCTTCAAAAGTTTTTCAACCAATCGTATCTCCTGGGCGTGTCATGTCGGAAGTGTCTACCTTTCTTGTTTTGCTCAGATGACGTTAAGTTTTGTTTTTGTGTTCTTCCATTCCCTTTCATTAACTCATTGTTGTTTGTGTTTGTTTTCGAGTTGTGAATATAAAGCCAATCATAGAGAAGGAAAAGAGAAGAAGCAAGAATGAGCATGTATTAACATCTGAAGAGTACAATAATTGTCTGCCAAAGAGACTTGTTACAAGGGAGACGCGGCGGATACTTGATACGATCGAGAGAGGACATTCCCTAGACTAGCTTCTCTAGTTCACGACACTAGACTCAGACTTCAGTCTCAGTTTCAGAATCCTCGAGCATTGGTCCTTCTCCCATGGGCACTTGGATCACCTTGCCTCCTGAGTAGTTATCTTCACGGTTCTCGCCAATAACTGAACCAACGCTTCGACTTGTTTAATGAGATGTAAGGTCATCGAGTGCTTGCCTTGGTCATGCCTGAAACCTTCTTTGTTTCAGCTGGAGGGGTGATTCTTGGCCAAACAGAAGTCCCAAACCTTTGCTTCGCTTCATAAGTGCAAATTGCCTACTTGTGGCGGATCCCCGTTACTACAAATTTCGTGTTGTGAAAATCTCAAATCTGGATATCTCCTTGCCATCCTTCCTAGGCATATTGCTTAGAGCCTTTAGAGGAAAGGGAGTAGACGACGTTATCTATCAAGTCTTGACTGCTCCCTCAATGTATGACATTCTTCAGTGTCGTGTTCAGTCCCTCTGTGGTACTTGCCAAAAATTTTTCTGGCCATTTAGGAGGCCTTTTATCCAAAGGAGGATTAGGACGTAAGGCCTTTTGGTTATTAAATCAATCGCTTAGGTGCCTCAAGGGCTGGCATTAGGCATGCCTATCCCTAGTGTATTTGCGTGTTGCGAATTACATTGCCTTCACCATGTGCTTTGCTTTTAAGAGAACATCGATCCTTTCATTTTCTTTGTTATCGGTGAAAGTGATGACCTCCACGCAATATTGCGTGTTGTGCTTGGTTCAGTGTTATTTCGCCAATTATTCTTGCAAATTGTTGTCTGAAGAAGCTATTTTCCTTTGGATAGATCCCGGTTCTACATATGCTTAAGAATTCCATGATCACTTCCTCAGAATTCGAGACCTAGCGTTGATTCTAGCTGAGCGACTTGGAAGCCCAATGAGTAAGGGTCTGATTCAATTATCTAAGTCGAGTCCATTCTAGGTTCTCATTATCCATTAGTGCAATGTGTTGATCGACGGATGCTGCTTGAAACCTAGAACGAACCTGTTCGACGAGCTCAACCCTTGGTGCCTACCCTTTTGCATATGGATCGAAAGTAAGTTCCAGTCGGATCAACCTGTGATGCAATGCATTCTTAGGGGTGATCATTCCTTGCCTATTGACTGAATCAAAAATGAAAGTCCTGCATGAACGTGAAATTGCCTTCACTTTATATTTTTCATTTCTCAGACTTTTTGTCATTATTTTTGTTGTTGTTTTTTTGTCTTTTTTGCATTTTCTTTCTTTCTTTTTTTTTTTGAAAAGCGAAGATAAAGGTCAAACTTCCGTTTACAAATGTTGACTCAAAAAAGATGTAACGCCTAATGACTCTAGTTTTACAACCACTTTGACATTACGAGTCTAGATGGATCGCCTGTCCTATATGAGATTGACAATACTCACATGACTGTTTTATCGAATCAAAGCTAGGGTCCTTAGTCTAAAACCACATAGCACTTGTCACGCTAGCATGAACCCTATATGCAAAGAAAAACAAAAAGTCCAACACTAAGGCCATTGACGTTATCAAACAGGTCAGTCCGAGTGTCCCAAAAGGGTCCCATGCTAGGCTCAGAACGATCCTTAACAATCCAGCCGCTGTGATATAAAAAGGTAACATTACGAATTTGTAGTGCGCAGGAGCCGCGCGTTGCATGGGGGATGGGCATCAAGCTTAAGAGTTGTTACAGAAGGTAGTGCACTATGCGTTCAATATAAGTAAGCCCCCAGTCTGTCTCAATTGCGTAGAACACACTTATATGAGAACTTGTGCCTAGGAAAAGAACCCGTGCCAATGACCTGTTCCGTGTGATGGCGGAGCTCAAACACAATTCGTCTTAGGACGCTGAAATCGCATAAAAAATTCGAGTATTGCCACACTTCACTAAAGTAATAGCTTTAGTGATTCTCCAGTGAAGTCTGCCAGAAAACGTACGGGCTCGGGTGTCACGGGCCGGACTGGGTCCGGTCCCTCTGCTCCGGGGTCAATTAAGGGCGGCTTGGTTCGTTGCTAGAGATTGAATTCTTGCTTTTGCATATTTGAGATGCCTGGGTTGTGTGTTTATACTCGAAATGAGTAGAGGAGTCGCCACGCACTTCTTTGGGAAGCTGCGGAACCGTTTTAAGCCTTGCTTATAATTGCATGAAACAAGCGAGACTCCATGTCTGGTAGTGCACCAAAGGTCTGGATTAGGGGAAAGGTAAGGTGAAGTAGTGCACATACCGGTATCTAGCGGCCTCTTACTCAGTTATTGCGAGTTCATTGTCCGAAAGACAACAACAACAATTTTCCGCTTTAACTTAGCATGCAAATTATAGGCGGTGTTGTTTAACATAACACTATGCAATAGTGTTAGTGTTTGATGTGGTTGTTCTTTTAATTCCGTATTCCAGTTGAGCCTAATGCGCGGATTGTCATAGTTATCTTATTAGGCGTGAACACGAATTTGCAGTCTTTGTTAAAGATAGTACTGTTTGTGAAACAAGCATGCCAAGCTCGTGCAAGATTAAAAGTTTGCCTTAAGTTTGCCTTTAAATTCGAATGGTCTGAATCGTTTGTTAATCAATATTACATGCAATTACATAGAAGTCGAATTCATAAACAAGCATCCGCAAAAGGGGGTTTTAGAAATGCGACATTGCTCCAACTACCTCGAAACACGATGTCGAAGACCAAAGACATGCCTCAGACCATTAGGAACCTTGAACTTTAATCTATTGCGAAAGAGCTCTTTGAAGATTTTTTATGTGTTGTGAATTGTGTTTGAAAGTTTTTTGCGAGAGAATCCAGACGAGTGAGCGGGAGAGAAGCTCGTCCAAAGTTTCAAAAGTCGTGTAAAATGAAATGGGGAGCTCCTATTTATAGCAAGGTCGAAATCGCCAAAATAGAGCAGTTTTTGTGGGTGCACTTACGCCTAAAATTGGGCGTAATTACGGTGCCCAGAATTGGGCGCAATTGCGCCAGTATCGACTTCGATTGAACGTTGCTTGCCTCGGCAGTGGATTTAATTGTATAATATTTTAATATAATCGTACGTGTTTACGATTATTATATGATTTATTGCGATTGCGTCGGATATTATTGCGATATATCGAGATTTTTTACTCGAATACGAGATTATAATAAATAATTTCGTTAAATATAAGTGTATAAATATATACGCGATTTTATACGATCATAGTGATATTTTTGAGTTATGGTCTGATATACCCACGTTCCGTCTTGGGATTCTGCTTCCTTCGGGACGCGTTGTCTCGAGGGAAATTCCCGGGAATGCCCGCTATGCTCGTTTTGCGTTTTTGCTTAAGAATTCGTAATATTGACCATACAATAAATCAAATTATGGAAAAATGATGTAAAAATTCCTTGTGAAAAAAATAGGGTTTGTACTAAATTTTTGTGAATTTTGAAATTGTGTTCAATAATTTAACTTAATTATCGCAAAATTAATTAAATTGCTTAAATTTTGAAAATTTGCAAAATACTTAGAAAATTCAAAAAATCAAAAAATATCAGAAATTTTTTTAAAAAAGTTAAAAATTGATTTGAAAATTAAAACTTATTTTTTAGGTGCTCATACTTGGAATATGGCGTCCTGTTTAAGGGAATTTGCCTTTAATTAGGGCCTATCAGGGTCCTAGCTCTCTCGATTTGACTTGTGTGTTGCGAGGGGTGTCTTATCATTGACCGTTTTGGGCTAGGGACAAATGTATGTATCTACATGCTTYAATTAGTTCTTTTAGTTTGTTTTTAATTTTTAATTTAMTTGATGCTTCAATATGCTATGGTCTTCAAGCTTGGTTTTTGCAGAATTGTCTATCTTTTCACGAAATATTTTACCATAATATACATATATAATCTTTGTTTCTTGTGCTAATATTGTTAGGGTTCTTTTGTTGACTAATATTGATATTGCATGGACTATTTCATGATGTTTTTGTTGAGCGTATGATGGGAAAATTCAGAACTTTAATGCCCAATTTTTAATAGTTTCTTCCAAACAATCTGGTTGTRTATGCTATCTTCATTTGAGCAGCACTTTGACAGTGTAGTTTGTCTTAAAGTCCAAATTAATTTAGCTATCCTCTTACCTTCCTTAATTTGTATTGCTTCAAATCATTGGCAATGGTTGTCATCACTTTCAATTAATTTTCCTCAATTGCTTTCAGTGAAATTTAATATTTCTTCTGAAATTTGTTAGATATCTGAAGTTTTATTGATATAACACAGATAATTCAATGGTTAATTGTTGATTTAAAAAAGGCTAAAATATATAACAATGCTACAGTCCGCTGGCAAATAAGAACTTCGATTAAACTATGACATTTGCGGAACACAACTTTCATAGAATCTTTATCTATAGGGGCAATCTAAAAGGTGATTTTGACCGTTGAACCTCAATATTAACTTGTTTTTGGCATCTTTAGCATAAGGAAATTCTTTTAACCTTCATGAGTCCCTTTCTCAATTCATGAACTAGGTTGTGATCTTTTATTCTTATTTTTTAGCTTGGGGGTAATGTTGTCATGAGGATTTTAAAAATTCTATTCCTTCACAATCTTTTTGAGCTTAATGTCGCCGGGGGGTGGCGCCGTGGCGGTGTCTCAAACTCCTATCTCATAATGCAAACTAGACCTTTTTACATGTACAATTTACCCATAGAGCAACAACCATAATGTGCAACCATGAGGCTGGGGAAAAGAGAACCGGGCCCTTAATCTCTTGGTTGGAAAGTGGAAATTAAACCCAATAATTGTGCTTCAAATTGATTCCCAGGAAGGACAAGAATTAGTGCGAGTTCACACAGTCAAAAGAAAACTCTTTGGTCCCTTTGTCTATTTTGCATTTCTCTTCTAGAGCTTGATTTAAATTGTATCACACAATTAATTCATGTGCTTGTATTCCATATATACACTGTTGATATGACTTTACCTTACTTTCTTGTTGTTCTTTTTTATTTTTGGTCATTGCATGAATATCTACATAAAAGGCACATGATGTTTGATGCAATATGGCTGATGTATTGATTTTGGGCTCCTTTTAATAATCACCTGCAAGGCTAAAACTTTTTAATGGCAAAGGCAATTTGGTAGAGGGTTCTATAGAAGGAGGTTGTATAGGACTTGATTTTGTTGCAATCAAAGATCCTATAACAGTTCATCCTCATACACCACCGTGGGATGTATTTGCAGCTTTTGGCAAGTTTCCAAGTTTTTATGTGGCCATCTACTTGAATTACCTTTTTTTTCTGGTCATGACTCACGACATATTATGTGTTGTGTTTTTGCAGGTACACAGAAGGGAGGTAAGGCTGATTAGTTTTGAGGTTTCTTTTCATTCTACTCTCTGCTAATGCAATGTCACAAGTTCATTGTACTAGATGATATGTTAATCCGAATTCTGCAACATTTTTCCAAWTATTGTTGAGTGAGCTCGAGTAATAGAATTTAGATCGGGAAATAGCTTTAGTGTGATCGCACTTATTTAGAAGCGTGGAGATGTGGAGGGATTGATAAGGTTGACAGTTTTTGCTTAATTAGTTTTTGAATTAGTTCGTGCTATCAAGATATGTGATTGCTACAAGTTACCTTATTAACTGCTACACACCCTTCTTATAGCCTAGCTACTTGAAATGCTTTGAGTTTGTGTTTGTATATCTTTATGTGTAATGTGTACGTTTTGATGGCTATAACAATGGCATTTAACAGATTTGTGTTGCGGAGACTGCCACCTTTGTGTTTCTTGGTTGTAATTCTGTCTAGAACTTTTGTCCTGTGTCAAACTCTCGATTCTAGATAGTTCAATAGATATGAATCATTGACTAATCTGATATGTCTACTAAAGTTTTGGCTTGAATTGGATCGAATTGTAGATTGGATTATATGAGGAATACTTGGATCCAACACAAACTGATTTATTTTCTTGAACTCAAGTGTGTAATATTTGGACTAATAATATTGTGCAGTTTGTGCTTATTTGATGAGTGTGGGTGGCGCAGTACAGGTGCCTCAGAGGTTTGTATACTTTGGAATGAATTGAAGTTGAAAAATGGAATTGAAGCGCCTCTCTCTTGTCACCTGTGGACAACTCTTGTTTCAATTGAAAGGAATTCTGCCGATTGCTGGATCTTTTAGGCGGTGCTCGCTGACTTGGAATGCCCTTCGAACTTAGCCCCAACAACTTCCTGTAAATAATATCGTTGGGATTGTTGTTCTTAGTGGACAAATGGGCTCGGTAACTTTTTGCTCTTTCTCAGAAATTCTCTTTTTATACAGAATTGCATATCTCTATTGCATAATTCTATTTCTTTAATAAGTTTAATAAATGTGTTATTCTGCCAATGTATGCAGCTTAATTGTAAGAAATTTCAGTTTCGGTGGATCTCTACTGTACCTTTTTTGTAAGACTTATACTGTCACGCGTTTTATTCATTGTCTGTGGTGTATATTTATGTATTTTCTGGGAAAAGATTGTGCATTTTAATACTTATATGGTCTTTGCTTAAATGAAGGTAATCTTAAACTAGGGAATTGCGATGACCTTTTAGCTATGGAATGCTTTGCTGTTTAATCTTTTTGAATGCAGCTGGCTCGTCACAGATTGTATCTTAGAGAGAGCAATTTACAATTTTGGTTTACAGAATAGTGTTAATAATCTTTAGCTTCTTAATAACAATAATGAAGTGAAGC
>SNQN01004545.1:14994-51003 GCA_008642245.1 Bassia scoparia | reverse complement strand
TTGGCGTTTCGGACTCTTACCATTTTTTCATGATCTGGACTACATTGCAATCCATTCTGGTAGTGCTGCTTTAATGAAACCTGCTCTACTGCTTGACTATCTCTTCTTCATCTTTGATGCTATTATCGGTTCATTCTTCTTTGTTTCTGCTTGACAGGTTTTTGCCCATGCATATGCTTGAGTATGTTCTGACTCTGGATCAGATCAGCCTGCAGTTCTCAGATTAAAGGACCAATGCGAAACCAATCTTGTATTCTTTTAAGTCGGCATTAAACTGTGCCCTGTTCTTCTGCTGAGGGTTGTTTATGCCTAGTACCTATGCTTTTATCAATTTGGGTTCATCTTGCAGATAATGTGATTTCTTCTCTGGTGCTTCGAGTGGTTTCCTGGTTTTGCTACTTGTTGCTGGCATTGTGCTTTTTATAGAGTCACATTCGTTTTTGTTCATTTAGGATGCGTCAGATATTAAAGCAGTCATCAAAGTGAGGAGTAGAAACTATAAAGTAAGCGAGCATAGTCTTATTGAATTCGAGGAAAATGCATTTACAGTCGACTACAGGGAAACGTGGTTCTTGAAGACTTGAGGGGCATCATTAACAGACTCCAAAACAGGTAATAATTTGAATCCTGGACATTTTTGGACCTGTTCTCTGACCGTCATTGCTGTACACCAGTAGGCCCCTACAATACTTAGATCGTGACTCAACTCCAGAACCTTCCCTCAGATCTAGGATTCTTCAACATGTCCCTTTTCGCAGTGACTGAAAACTTGCGGTCGGTCTGGTGTCAGTGATCTTTCAGTTTTTATGCCCCTGATTCCTCGATAACTATTTGTCTGTGTGCGGAGGAGTATTCAGATCTTAGGTCTGGCTTAATGGCACTCGTAGTCTCACCACCTCGTTTTAGATACTGGTTTAGTAGCTTCTTTCTCTGGTCGTCCTTTATCGATGCCAAGATATGACCCATTGCCCATGTTCTTCGTCATTGAGGTGTTGCGGGGTGTTATGTCGGTTTTCTGCACTGCCCTATCTTCGTATGAAGAAGTCCAGTTTTGGTGAAGACCTCGAATCCTGGATACTTTTGTGATCAGCAGTTTAAGGAGAGGTTCAGGGTAGAGTCAAAGCTCTGGTGAAATCCTCTCTATCACGCTATCAAATGTATATACCAGGTTGGAGCGTAAGCTCTGAAGGCGCGAGTGTCAGTTGGAGTCCATTATTTTAGCCTCGCTTCTTCTGTCGAAGAAGCGGGTTATTTTCTGGTTTAGATCTGTTCCCTTCTTTCTCTTTTTCGTGTGGCAGTTTATCCCGCAGCCAACTTGTCAGATTCTTCTGCGTAGATTCTAAAAGAGTCATGAGACTTGCCTCGACTTCGTTGTTCCTCAGCCTTCCAGGGAAGTGCTCGTGTGCCTCTCAGTTTTTTTCCTTGCTCTGGATGAGTGTTAGTATTGCTTATCTATGATGATTCTTCCCCTGTCGGGAGAGTTAGGATAGAACCCCCGCAGTTCCTCTCTTCATTCATGTTTGGCATTGCGTATTGTGGACTTCCCTGTTGCTTGCTTTTTTCATGGAAATTTGCAGTCTGTAGTTACCGTTGATGCGCCATGATAATTTAATAATTTATTTGACTTTTTGATTGTTAAGATGTGTGCTGATAGCGCGCTTAGTTCATCAGGCGCTTGTGTAAGGTGTGGTCGGTATCCTTATTGTTGTTATTGCCAGCAGATTGATGAATGTTTTACTCCATTGGACATGAGACTTCACCTTTTTTTCGATTGGTCCTTTTGTGTTTTTTAGTTTAGCTTGTTATCACTGTGTGGCGGTTCATTGATGCCGTTTAGCGCTTTTGTTTCCTTGAATTATCTAAAAGAGCGGACGATTGTTTGTAGCTATTATTGCTGTAAGGACTCTTTGCGTATTCCAAGCTTTGGGTTGAGCCTAGTTCTTCTTAAAGGGGAACATTGGATGCCGATCCTTTGTTTAGCCGACAAGTCTATTTGAGATATTGATATCTGGCGCACACACCACTTGAGATGAGTTTGAAGGGCTTGCTTATTTGTGAGGGTGGCTCCTCCTCAGTAGGCATGTTCATCGTTCGTTTAGATATAGTATGTTGAGTGTGATTCTGGCAGCTTGTGGATTTTGTTTGAATATTAACCATCCCTTCGGGTAGTTTGTTTTCTACTCTTGTGAGACTGTTGTCCAGTGTAAGGCTTTGGGAGACTCACGGTGGTCTCTTCACTGGTTGTTTTTGGGTTATTTTGTTTTTTGGTGTTTAACGATTTAATTGTTGCCAACGATGATCAATCGGCTGTGGGTCGCTTGAATGTGCATTATGATTGATTGTCTTTTGCTATTTTTATGTGGTGGGATGAGTTGAGTAATGTATCGTATCATGCTGCGTGTGCTTTGGTACGACGTTCCAAGCTCTGTGAGGTACATGCACATCATCTGTGCCTTGAGGATATCTCGTTCCTGATATTCTTTTCTTCAAATCTTCTTTCATCAGTCAGTGGCTTGATAGTACGACTCCTTTCATAGTAGTCTCGTCCAGTCATCTGTCACTTCTGTCCTAAGTCGCTTATATTAACAGAAGTGTATTGGGATGTGTGGTTTAGTTGTGACTTGGCTAGCTTGATCCCACTGAGATAATATGCTGTGTTTATTAGGGGTCAAAAGTTTTTTCTCTTTCTCTTCAACGAATCATGAGAGTAGTAAGTGGGGTTGTTGATTGTGATGTTCGGGCTTTTGCTGTCCTGGGCTTGAAGGTGGGAGCCTTCCTCTTCTACCATATCTATGTATTGCATCCGTTAGCTTATAACATGTTCCTGCGTGCTGTTCTCACCTCGTGCTCGTTTAGGGTTGTATTTGCATTTGCGGTTTGTAATTCCAGTTTCCTACTCTTTTTATCCTCTGGTAGATTCTGGAGTTGGTTACTCTTGTTTTTTTCTATAGTATTGTTATCTTTTCGCCTTGGGTCTTTGAAGTCGCTACATCAGGTGGCGTTGGTGTAATGTCACATGCCATGATGACATATTCACGCGGACTGGGATGTCTCTTGATCCTTGGGGAAATCCAGAGGTGCTGCTAGTGCTAGAATTACATGTGTTTGATAGTAACCGAGATTATTCAGTTTCTTGTGTTACATCTCTATCTTGGTTTGTTTGTCTTAGACTTTTTTACTTATTCAATAAGCTAACCTCATTGGCATTCCAATGGTTGTAATAGACGTACGATCGCAGAAGTTTCTAGCCCTGTAGCTAGCGCGGATGATCTTTTTTGTTATCGTTAGTGCTAAGTTTGATATGAAACTTTTTTTCAGAGCGCGTTTCAACTTCAGAGAGTTGTGTCTTTGCAGTATTCACAATTTTTCGTCAGCAGCTTCTTCGCTAGTCTGAGGGGACATGCATTATTAATTCCCTCTTTTCGCCTGGGTTTCAGTACTTTCACATTCGCGAGAGAGTATTGAGTTTGATATGTCCCCTTGATACACGGTCATCTAATACGGCATTTGATTCGTAGTGTCTGATTGGGATTTGTTTGTGTGTCGTTGTGTGTTTGGTTTTCTGTGGGCAATAACACTGTTTCCCTAGTTCTGAGCAGTCTCCTTCTCAGCCGAGGATTTAAATAGCCATTTCTATCTCGACTGGTCGCACGCTGAGTCGTGGAAGTACTTCGGTGTTTTTCAGAAGTTTTAGAAGGTATAATACTCTTAACCCCTCTGTTTGTAGGATACAGGGTTGCTAAGGGTCTTCTGTGGTAGTAGCATTCATCCGTTGGGGTATCTCTTAGTCTGGTGGTATGGCTTTGGTATTGGATGATGCGTTTTGTTTTGGCCGAGATTCTTGTCAGGATATTCTTTTGCATGGGGATCTCTTATTTCTCAGTTTTTTAGTTATTAATCGTCCCGCATTCCATGTGGTGTCTTTTTGTTATAACATTTCTTCATGTTCTTCCTCTGGCTTGTTTGTTTCGCCTAGATAGATGAATGTCTGTGGCGGTCGTTTCTTGTGAGATTTTTCTATCTCAATCGTGGTCTAGAAACTTTGCGACTGTTGGGGGTTTTCTGTAGCTCGTGCTCATCCATCTTTTTCCTTATATTTTTTCGTCGAGTTGTTCTTGTTGTATTGATGCATTGAAATAGTTCTGAGACCTCTTGTTTTTTGACCCTGCGTTGTTGCGTCTCTGAGCCCGATGGATTCCTTGTTCTTTGTATGATCTGTTCTTATTTGTTTTGGTCGTTTTATGTTTGATTTTTGTTTTTTGTTGTGTTGTTTCTATCTGCGCTGCTTTTATATTCGAGACTTAAGCCATTTGATTCTTCGCCTCTGCTTATGTCCAAACCGTGATCTCTTTGGTTGTTGATTAAGTTTAGGGCGTCTATTATGTGCTTGTATTCATTGCTATAGTACATTGGACGCTGCGAATGTATGTGGTATAGGCCCGTCACTTGCTCAATATACTCATGTCTTTCCTGATATTCCTTTCCGTTGAGTTCTTGGTCATGGGACCGGTTGGTTTCTATCTGTCTAATTTGATGCTCCTCATAGAACTAATGCGAAACCTCTTTCTGGGTTTTTTTTTTGATTCATCGCTTGTTCTTTTTGTATTATTTTTCTTTTGTTTTTTGGTATGTGAGTCAATCCTTGTCCCGCTTTTTGAGTTAGTATTATTTATTTATATTTATTTTGATTATGTATTTTATTTATTATTGATGATTTATTATTATTATTATTATTGTTATTATATATGTAAATTTCTGATTATTTTATTGTTTTTTTTTTTTTGTAGTTCAGGATTGACCTTGTTTTATATTCAATATTGATGGTAATAATTGCACTGTATGTTGTAGATTCATTTAGTGCTAACTAAGAACTTGGTTATATGAATTCTATTTATTGCTTATGTGATGCTTAAGTTTCCAATCGTTAAAGTAAGAGTCTTAAGTCACTATGCACTTTGCAAGCTACCATCTGCATCATGATTGAATGGTTTCAATTTATCCATCCTGTAGCGGTCTCTGTCTAGGCTATAGCATTGTATCGTGCTGGGGTAAGTCATAAGAATGTGTTTTGGGGTTCTGGTGTGGTTTTTGGGTTTTTGTGTGTGGTACCGATCTGTTTCCTAATTTAGTAGAGCTTGTGTCTCGAGTTGTTACCTTACTAGCAGTATTAGCTTATGTGATGGCTCAATTTTTGATCCTCTTATTGCTATCACTCGACTTCGTGTTTGTAGTAAGACACGTTGCGAGTTCTACTACCTGCTCTTTGTTTTATTTGGCGTGTGATTGATTGTCTGTGTTCCATCCGTATCAAATTAAGCTACGTGAACCATAGGTTTGTATTTGCCCGCCCTTTTATGTGTAGTCTCGATTCATGAGACTGCCTATATTGCAGATCCAAGATGGAGCCAGTAGGTGGTGACCTTCATCGTATCTTGAGAGGCGGTTTATATGTCAGAAATTTCAACTAATACGTTCGATAAGTTGTGTTATTGTAATTACGAGATTTACGGTCTTGGTCCAATCTCATGAGGCCTAACGTGGTTATGGGGTTTTTGTCTCCTCTGTGGTAAGTGTCATGTTGTGCTCGTGGGGCCTGTGCCCTCGGCGTTCTGTTATTGTTTGGGTTTTGGGTTGTTTTATAGTTGTTGGGGTTTATGTGTCTAGTATGTGTGTTGTGCGCTCGGCTTCGTTTTGGGTGGTTACACATCGATTGTTGGTGTGCCTTGCGTTTTTTGGTTTTGTGTTTAGAGTTGTTTGGGCTGATAGCCGTTGTTTGGGTGTTTATTGATTGTCTGAGTTTGTTGGTTAGTGGAGTCGCCACGTGTCCTTTAGTAAAGTTTATCACTATTTTCGTTCTTTCCTGAAGTATCTTCTTTGGTTGTAAAATTCTGGCCTCACAGTTCTATCGCTTTGATGTAGCCAGTTGCGTTGGGTTTGTTTCGTGTGGACATGATGTTACGAATCAGATCTTGGTTAACCCATTCGGCTCCGCATTACGGTGTCCGTCTACTTCTTTTTTGATTGGTCTCATTTTTCTAATTTCCAGCTTGCTACTTTTGCGGTTATGTGAATCAAGTCTATAACTTTCATTTCTTTATGTATCCTTAGGTAGCGGTATCTAACCCTAAAGATACTTCGAAGAGTGTCTTTTGTATTTGTCACAAGATGTTCTAGCCTACTAATTTGACCACTTTGCATTATCAATAAGATAGCGGTGTGTGCCGTATTTAGAAAACGCGTGGTTTTTCCATAGTGTTAGTGAGTCTGATTTTGTAAAGTGGTTCACAGTTAAGTTTCGGGGTGTGTTTTGGTCTTTTTCTTTAAGGCAAGATGATGGTAACTTATATGACATTGGAGAATATGTCTCGGACTGACGTTCATTGTGGGTGGCTTATATGCGATATATATTGCCAATTCCACGCAGATATGTATGGGCAATAGTCGGTCTTTACCGCTGAATCTGCAATAGCATAAATAAGAATGTACTTGATTCGTAATATAGAAATACGTAGCTCAATGAACTTTGCCTTTGATCGTCTGGCTTACAAGACAGAAATCGGTCTGTCTATTAGTTCTTGATCTAGAGTGATAATATATGATGCTTATGATAATAAAAAGGTAAGAACTTGAAAACATGAAAACGTATCTAACCACTTCGTTCACATATTTACATGGAGTATAAGTAATAGTGTGTTTTCTTAAGTTTTGTTTTATTAGATGAAGACGTTTTCGTTTTTAGTATCTTTAATTTATGTATTGAAAGGAGTTGTGTAGGTGTCGGGCGAGTGCTTCAATCTCAGACATTTACCTTTTTTTTTCGCCGTTTGTGGATCGAATCAACAGTATTCTATGCTTAGGACTCATAATGAATGACACGCAATTTTGGTTTTTGCTTGTTTTATAGGTCTCATGTTATTTTAGGAGTGTGTATGGTGTCGTATATGTAGTGATTGACGAGTAGTAGGCGGTGATTATGCTTTGTATGTGGATCTATTGGATCTTGTACGCTGTGTGTTGCGAAAGAGGCTAGAAGGGCTTTTGTCTGGCCTGTGTTGTTTCATAGCGCGTTCGTTCATTTGTGCGGACGGAAAAAATAAGAGATCCTGCTTGTTTCTGCGACTCGTTAATGATGCGTGGTATGTATCACTGTGCGTATTATACGTGGCTCTGCGTTAGTTATCGCAGTGTAGTATCTCGACTGGTCATGTTTTTTGATGTTCCTTTCCGGATTTAATTTTCGTCTTTAATACTGTTAATTTGCCTTGATTCGCTTTTGATTTTCTGGACGCACTCATAACACTCCTTCATCTTCCTGCCAATGCAAGGGAGTTCTTAGTAGTTAGTACTTAATGTTGTATTTCCACGTATATTGTCCTGGGTTTGGTATTTTTGTGTGATTTTATTAGTTTGTTTTTTGGCGTTTTAGTTTTCTGCTGTATGTAGAACTGTATTGAGAATCATGAGAAGTTATATAGAAAGATAGAGGCTGAGAAAAAATAATATCTTAAATTAATCCTGACTGTCTAGAGTCTAGTAATGACATGTAAATGAGTGTGCTTAATATTAATTATGGAGATCACCACATAATTATTTAAAAATCTTCTAATGTAATTTATTAATAATTAAAGTAAATATATTTGAGTTATATATATATTTTTGACCGCGTTTATATTGTTCCGTTGTTTTTGACTGCTCAATGAGTTTCTCGATTTTGTTACTCTGAGCGTTTTCAACTTTTGTGAGTTCAAAGCATTCTTTCTAGAGTCGAATCAGTCGCGAAGCGCGTATGTTTCTATCCTGGATTCTCTTTTGGGGAGACACTTTATAAGGGGTGTTCTACAGTTGTTTGCAGTTTATCCACCAAGATGTCTATGTGTGGTAAAGTAATCATCCTTGAGCTTGCTTTGTTGAGGTCGCGGAAATCAACACACATTGGACTAGTCCATCTTTTCAGTACTGGGACTACATTGCGATCCTTCTGGGTAGTGCACTGTCTTATGAAACTGCCTCTAACGCTTGACTATCTCTTCTTCTATTTGAGAGTTATATCGGTTTCATTCTTCTTATTTTCTGCTTGGCCGGTTTTGCCCCTGCAGTTAATGGTATGGTATGTTCAGCAATTTCTAATCATCGGACGCTGCATTGTCCTGTGAAGACCATGCGAAACCATCTTTATATTCTTTGAGAGTCTGGATTTAATTGTGCCCTTTTCTCTGCGGTAAGGCTGAGACCTATCTTTATCATTTGTTGGTTCATCATTGCTAGAAATTATGTTTCTTCATGTCTGCATGATGGGTTCTTTGTGCTGATGTTCTCATTGCTTTTATAAGTTCATCATTCGTTTGTTCATTTTTAGAAGCTCAGAATAAAAAGCAGTCAATCAAGGGAGGAGGAGAAGACGAAAAGTAAGCAAAGGCATAGTCTTATTGAATTCAAAATCATTACATTCAAAAGCAGAAGCCTCAGAAGAGGCTGAGAGAAGCATTATCAGCTCCAAAAGGCTTATTTGGTCCAACGGATGACCGTCCTTGACCTTGCAAACATAGACTCCCATTACTTAGGACTGGACTCAGACTCAGAACCTTCCTCAGACTCAGTTCTTTGAAACATTGGTCCCTCGTCAGCAGTGAAATGAAACTTGCGGCCCGTCTGGTGCATGTTTCAAAGTTTTGCGCCATCCTCGAACATGTCCATTGCAGGAGTATCAGCTTAGTTGGGTAAATGTTCGTAGCTCACCACCTCTAAAACCGGTAGCTTCCTTCTCTTCCTTTTCCATGCCAAAGAGTAGACCCATGCCATGTGATCATCAATAGGGGGTGCTAGGTTTGACAAAATATTGACCCTATCTTCGGTACGTCACAGTCTGAAAGATCTCGAGTCCAGAACTTTTTCCATTCAGCAGTTAGGAGAGGTTCAGGAAGTCAAAGCTTGGAAAATCCTCTCATCTCGTACAAAGTAACCATTGAGAGTAAGCCTCGTAAGGGCGAGTGTGTGGTCCACTATTAAGCTCGTTTTTCAAACAAGGAACGTATTTCAGTGCTTTGTTCCATTATTCTCTTTTGTTGTGAGAGCAATCCAAGCCCGGAATTTTCATTTTTTGCGTACATCGAAGAGAGGTGAGTGCTCCTTTTGTAGTCTTAAGGCCATTCCAGGGGAGTAGCTCTTGTTCTTCAGTTCATGCATGACGTGAGAATTGCATCAATAAGGGATTCTTAACTCACAGCAGTTGAGAACCCCCAAAGTTCTCCTTTCATTGTCATGTGGACTTGCAATTGGGCTTCCCTTTGCTGGATTTTCTGGAGATGCATCGATTGTTACTGGAGCGCCATGAAGTAAGAACTTTAACTTTTGATGGTAAGGATGGAGGCGACGGCGCCTAGTTCATGCAGCCAAGCGGCGCCAGCAGTAGATTGACTGGAGTTTTAACGTCCATTACATGGAACTTCACCCTTTTTTTCGATTGTCCGCAGCGAGCAATGTTGAGCCATATGACTCCAGAGAGCTTGTCTCTTGAATTGTCGAAGCACGAATTCGTTTGAGTATTAGCTTGAAGATCAATCTATTGCGATTCCAAGCTTATTGAGCAGTCCTTAAAGGGCAACAGTAGATGGCAGATCCATGGTCTACCAAAGTCCATTGGATATTAACGCCTACACACCACAGGTGAGGTGAAGGGCCTATATGTGATGGGGCCCCTCAGGAGGCAGTCATCTCGGAGAATACTACGTAGGGGAGGCAGTGGTTGTGGTTATGAAATAACCAACCCTTGGGGGTTGTCACTCGAGCATGATCTCGGTGAGGGCTTTGAGGAGAGCCTCACGGTGACTCTTTGAATGGTGACGATCAATTGCCAAAACGTTCAATTCGGTTTGGTCTTCTTTAAGCTTGCTTTGATGATTGGATTCTCTTCTTGCGGTGGATATTGGTTTAGTAGTATCATGCTGCGGATGGGTTAGAACCACGCCGCAGCTCCTCGGGAGTACTAGACATCATCTGATGCCTTGAGGATATCTTGGCCCTGAGAATTCTTCTTCAAGAATCTTCTCCAGTCATGCTTGATTAGTCGCGAGCCTTCGTAGTATCTCTTTCATCTCACATGTCCCATAGCCATTACAGAAGTCATTGAGAGTAGGGTGACATTGACAGCTTGACCCACCGGACAGATAGATAGTAGGGTCAAAAGTGTGTTTTCGTTCATCAACAGAAATCTGAGAGAGTAAGGGGTGGATGTGGATGTTCGGCTGTTTGCACCTGGCGGAAGTGGGAGCCTTCCATCTTGCTCCATGTCTTGGATCACGTCCTTTAGTTATTAGCATCCCAGTTTTGACTGCTTTCTTGATGGTACTTGCAGATACTTGGGGGTCCCATTTAGTAAATCGCTTCTCTGGATCGGTATGGAGTGGGATCAATAGGTCTGCATTTGCCGTTTTGCTTTGATGTGCTCAAATGCTTGAGTGTAAGTCATGCCCAACGAAAAATATTCGCGCCTAGGACGGCAAACTTGATTCCTTGGAAACCAGAGGTAGCTTGTAGTGTAGAAACATTGTTTGAAGAACCAGAATTGTTCCTTTGTTGTGTTTTCTCTTAGTTTTTTATGTTAGAGTTGTTTCTTTCAAGTCTCCTCCATGCAATACACAATTCGTAGACCTTTATGAAAGTATTAGGCCCAAGTAACGAGATAGTTTCTGTATCTTGGTTGTAAAATTTGATTGAAACTTTCACCTCTCGGCTTCGGAGGCGGTATGGACAATTGTGGCAGCAGCTTCTTTCCATCTGAGAGGAATGCAGTAAATCCTTCTTTCTCGCCTGTTTCAGAATTTCAAGATTCGCAGAAGAGGTTTGAGTTTTGAATGTCTCGCCTATGTAACGAGTCATAAAAGCAAGAGGCACATCTTCCCAATTTCAGTCTGCTTCCACAGGAGAATAACCATTTCTGACACACGGGTGCAGTGAGAGTGGAAGACCTTTGGGTAGCAGGAGAATCGAACCCCCTTGAAGCAGTAGGTGGCCTTAAAGGCCTTGAGATGGAAGCTGGGATCGTCAAGTAGCTTGAATTGAGGAGATCATTGGCCGAGAACTTGTCGGAGCTGGCAGCGGGGATCTCATCTCTCAGTGTTTTCATAGTAAGTTGCCCCATCCATGTGTCTTTTAATCATTTTCTTCTTCTTAGCCATGGGCGGTGAAGACGAGTTGGCGGCGAGATTTCCACCATCTTAGCTAAATTTGCCAGGGTGTCAGCGAGCTCTCCATCTTCCTAACGTGCTCGTCGTTCATGGTGGATGATTGAGACAGTCTAGATTCGGTGGCCTCTGAAAAGGTTGCCTTTGCGGTGATGGGTGTGGAGTGGCTGACTTGTTCTCGAACTAGCCAATTGATTAGCCTTGCGAGTCCAACGGGGGTCAATGTGAATTCTGCCATGTAACAAAGATTGCAATTAATTGGGTGCTTCACTTGACTCAAAGACTCACGCATGTCCTAACATGACCGTCTTCCTATATGCATGAACCTAATGCAAACCTACATGAATGCATGGTCATCCTCCCCTTTATTATTATTTTTATTTTTTTTATTTTTATTTTTTTATTTTTTTTTTTTTTTAATTTTTTTTTTTTTTTGGGAAAAAGAATGACCTTTACAAAGTGATGGTACAATATGCAATGTATGTTGAATCCTATGTCTAACTAAAGACGGTCATGATCTATATGCTTATGTGATGCGTTAAGTCCAATACGTACAAGGCTAAGAGTCCTAAAGTCACATATGCACTTTCAAGCAACCACGCAACAGATTCATGAGTCCAAACCACCTAGGGTCCAGTTCTAGGCACTAATGGTCGCTGGGTTAGTCAAAGAAGATGTAACATGCCTAAAGAATAGAGCTAGGTCCAGTTTTCACCACTAGCAATTGCGATTATATGGCCAAGTACCTCTTATGCACACGCATCACAGTAACACGTGCACACACGGCATGGCGGGATAGGACTTGCCTTAGCCATGGCGATCAATAACCAATGCAACCAAAGTTGTATCCCCCCTTATGTTAGTTTCGAGCATAGAACATGCCCATTATAGAGCACCAAGTGCCTAGTTGTGACGTTATGCGCGGGGTCACAAGCAAATGCAAAAAAAAGATCCATAAATGTGATGATGGAATTACGAGACTTTCAAGTCTGTCCACTTCACCTAACGGAGATTGTCCCCAGTGAAGTCGCCAAATTGTAGGACGTGGGCCGTTACCCCGCGTTTATAGCGGGCACGCGGCTTGGTACTACATCCGTGCTTTGCGTGGGCTTGAGCCGAACCCGCACGTGAGTGCTGTTCGGGTAGTGTGTCGTAAGGGGAGTCGCCCCCGGCCTATAAAGTTATTCACGGACGCCCGAAACGTTGGTGCCTAATTAAGCCCCACGTCCGATCCAGTAACCAGTCGTGGTTCGGGGGACATGGTACGAATCAGATCTATAACCCAATTCGCCCGCTGTAGCGCCTTACTCGTCTCATTGCAATTCATTAATCCGGTTATTGATCCACTAACTTACATTTTTAGCACCTTAGAAGCGTACTAACCCTAAAATTACTACGAAAGTGGTTTCTATTATACACAAAAAACTACCTACTAGAAATTGTGACCACTTTTGCTGCGTTATCAAATTAAAATGTGCCTAAAAACGGTTGTCCATAATTAATCTGATTTTAAATGTTCACATAATTTCGGGTCTTTATTTTACAAAATATATAACAAGTGATGTACCAACCATGACAATGCGAAATATACGAAATACGATATACAAAATATAGTACAAACTAATCTCACCTTGAACCTACAAATATAAACAAATGTTAGTTCGTAATCAAATATGCAAAATGAACCTTCCGCCGTGATCACTAAACAAGGACAAGAAATCGTTAGTATTGACAAGACGAATAATAATATGACAATGAAGTAAAAAGAACGAAACAAACGAATTACGTTAACTACTCCAACATATTTACATGGATATTAGTAGTGAGTTTCTACATTTTTTTTAATTAGATTGGAACTCGTAATAGTTATATAATTAGATTGAGAATTAGAAATGAGTGTGTTTGTGAGTGAGTGATAATCTCCAGAAGTAAACCTTGTTACCGCTCGTTGGATCGAAACAGAATTGATGCTAGAACTCAAGAATGTATGTGTTTAGAGTGTATGAGAGTGTGAGTGTGAATACGCAAGTTTAGGAACGTGCAAGTTGATATAGACGTGGTGTCCCGATCGAAATGAGCAAAGGCACTATTTATAGACACGAGAGGAGAGAAACGAGCGTATATCGCAGAGGACCTGCGTTATACGCTCAAAGGAGTTATATACGCAGGTGACCTGCGTATATACGCTGCCTAGAGCGTATATACGCAGGCTTGTTATACGCTCGATTATTCTGCGCGTATTTGCGATTTCCTCCGATTTTATTTCGTGATTTGCCTCGATTTGCCTTGATTTGCTTTGATTCGACACACCTAGACACCTTGCCTCTCCAAGCAAGGAGTTCTAGGTGTTCTAGGAGGTTCCACATATTTCCGGGTATTTTTTGGTATTTTTATTTTTTTTGTATTTTCTGCGTATTAAAACTTATAAAACATAGAAAAATATAGAAAATCAGAAATAATCTAAAATACTGGTGAGTCCAGAAAAATGTGAAGAGTGTGATGAGAGTAGAATCAAGAGAATCACCAAGTTAATTATTTTAAAACCTAAAAATAGAAAAGAAATCCTTAAAAGTAGAAAATAATATAATAAATAAAAGAATATTTTTGCCCCCTTTATTTGTCCTTTGCTCAATAGTTCCGTAGATAACCTCACGTATTTCCAACTTTTGTGAGTTCAAAGTAATACTTTTCTAATTCGAAACAATGCGAGGCGGTATAGTTATCACTGATTACTCTTTTGGGAGACACTTTTAGGGTCTACCGAACTAACCTAATATTACTAAATATAGTTACTATTAATAAAGAAAAATTAGTGAGCTACTTATTGTAATTGACCACTTTGAAATATGTCAATGTATGGTGCCTAAACGGGTGTCCCAATATCTGACTTTATTGACCATATTATGATTAAGCAAACAAATCTTGTATTATAAAGAGAAATTTTTTCTTGCAAACATTTCATATTATACAAAGATCCACAGGGATTAACATGCACTGCAAAAAGGAATAACACGCCAAAACCTAACCATATTACATAAAATCAAACACTAATACTAAGTCTGGTTTCTAGCAATTTAGATCGATTATTGTATTCGAATATGATTAAACAAATATATTGAAAGAGGAGTTTTGAACATTGAACGTGACATTGAATTATCTTTAAACTCGAATTGAATTATAACATTTTTGCAAAAATACAAAGATTGAAATTTGTTACATTGTTGTTGATTAATGAGTATGTCAAGCGTTTACTTAAACATGGTTTAGTTTTAATTTATGAATAGAGTTAAGCAATTATGATATGAGAGTCTCAGAGTTAGTACCTTGTAAGCGGCGGTCGAAAAGTTATTGAATTATGCGCAAAGTGTAACTAGAATTGAATTTGAATTGAATTGAATCGAATGAATCATGAATGTGTTTGATTGTGTTTAGAAGAGCTTGGAGATGTTTATGAAGAGCAAAGAGAGAGTTTTTCGTGATTTTTCCCCACCCCCAATTCGGAGTCCAAAGGGTCCTATTTATAGGCGAAAATAGCTTGGGAAACACGACAAAAAACGAGCATACATACATACGCTTAGATTTCTTATCATCTGAAGGATCTGGAGTGGGCCCAATAGGAGCAAGTGCACCTTTTGCAGTTTACCTGTCAAAGGTCTGCTCATAAGTCATGCCAAATGGAAAAAAAGGTCCTCTGTGGCCTTCGGGGCTTGTTGCTGAAAGAGCCGGGATGGTTAGAAGAGTTGTCATTAGAGATATTGGTAATGTGGCTGGTTTGATCGGTGCTAGAAGAAGAGGAGCCACCTTTCTTGTTAAAGCCCCCGCCGTTACCCTTAGACTTCTGGGCTTGAACATCTTCCTCAACTAGGAGCCCAACCTTGTAGAGCCTAGTAAATGAATCAATTGCTTGAAACTTGAGTGGCTCTCGATACTTGGGCTGAAGGTTCTTGATGACCATCCGAACTTGATCTTCCTCATTTGATAAGTTAGTCATTTGAGCAGTCTTCTCCCTCCATCTATTAAGGAAAGTAGAGAAATCTTCTTTTTCTCCTTGCTTGGTGGCCTCTAATTCATGGAGACCGACAGGGAGATGGGAATTGTACCTGTACTGCTTTAGGAACTCTTGTTTGATATATTCCCAATCATCGAGCTTAGATTGATTCAGGGTCTTGAACCACCTAGAAGGATAGGTGTCCAAAGTAATAGGGAACACCGAAGCTAATAACTCTTTGCCCATTCCTTTAAGAGCCATTGAGATATTGAAAGTGCGGAGGTGGTCTTCTGGGTGTTCGGTCCCCTTGAACTTGGGCAAATCAGTGATAACAAATTTCTTAGGAAGCTGTCCCTTAATCTCATAATCAGCAACACGAGGCCCTTGAACTGAATTCTCGGATAGTTTCTTGACCAACTCTTCTAGTTGTTCCACCCAATTTTCCGTCTCAGTCTTCGGAGGAGGGATTGATGTCTCAGCATTGTCTTCTTCCTCCTCGTCTGATTCGAGAGGTTTTTCCTTGGTCTTCGTATCTTTCAGTTCCACAATGCTCTTTTCTTGGGCATCAAGGCGAGAATTCACGACCTCGAGCTTTTCTAGAATAGCATTAAGTTGTTGTTCAATGTTTGCTATGGAAACGTCTTGGTGAATAGGAGCACGTTGGATTTGGCTTCTTGTTACTCTTCTAGGCCCCAAATACAAGTCGCGAGTCTTTGCTATCTTGCTGAAATCAAGAAATAACACTTTAGAACCTAGAAACAAAAGATTGGACTTGGGATTGAACTAGTATTTTAAAACTCTAAAGAATGAACCAAACTCAGTCTTAAGGTTCTAGACTTAAGGAACTGAACTTGAAAGTGGACTTGAATGTTCCTATTCCTAGAACTAACTATATATTAAGGTGATAGGTTTGGAATTGAATTTGAAAGGGACTAATCCTAAAGTCGAACCTAGTTCAATTTAAAGGTTCTTGGACCTAATTGGATCTTGGAATTGAAGTTGGACTTGAATTTGAATTTGAATTTGAAGGTGTCTAATTGGACCTACATCGGTTTTGGGTCTCTTAAGGTATGAGCTTGAAATGGACTAGCATAGGGTGTAAAGTCGAACCTAATTAAGCTTTAAGGTTCTCAACCTATGCTTAAACTAGGAATTGAAACGGAATGGGTCTATGGATGGACCTAGTTAAGTTTTAAAGGTCTTGAACATGTATTTCGAAAGGATTGAAGATTTGACCTAAGTTAGTTTTAAAGGTCATTAGGTTTGGGCCTGACATGGAATGGGTCTAAGATAGTCTTAATTCAGTTTTGGAACACTTAGACTTAAGGCTTGGACAGGGCCTACGAGTCGAAACAGACCGTGAATTGAACTAGGGACATTGAATGGTCTTGGACTAGAGGTCTTAAATTATAGGCCTTCAATTGGGTCTAAGGGTCTCGGCCTAATGAGCGTGGGCTAGGTTAACTTGGATAAAGGTCTTAAGCTAGTGGGCTAAAGATAAGACTAAACCTAGTGAGCACTGATGAAGGACTGAGGGATTAAGCTTTGCTAGTGAGAATTTGAATATGGGCTATGGTAAGGGTCTGAGCTAGAAGAAGGGTCACAAGCACAAGCACATTGATAGAAACAAGAGTCCAATTTACTTACTTAAGGTCTGTATCTAGGTGAGCTATAAATCGGCTTGGTTAGGTCTGAGGGGTACCACGCCTAAGAGTAGAGCTGAGTCCAATTTCACCACCACAAAATTGGTGATGTATGGCCGAGATACTCCTTGTGTACACGCACCTAGTAACACGTGCACACGCGGCATGGGCGGGTAGCCACATGATCAAGTAACCACGTGGACCAAGGTAACATCTCCCCTTATGGAGGTCTCGAGCATAGAAATGCCCATAATGAGACCAAGGAGCCTAAGATGTGACCCTATGCGATAGGTCGCATGCGCAATCCAATTAATTATGAAAATGGAACTACAAGACTTTCAATTCTGTCCACTCACCTAACGGTTATTTTCCCCAGTGAAGTCGCCAAAAACTGTAAGGTTTCACCCCCTTTGGGGGTTGACCTCAGCTTCAGTGTCATGGAATTGAGCCATGGAATCCGCATGTGAATGCGTTGGGGTGTGTTGTCGAATTGAGGGGATCGCCACTGTGCCTAATCACGGACGCCCGAAACATTGGTGCCAAACTAATGGCCCCGCAGATAGGTCGAGTAACCAGATTGTGGGTTCGGGGACATGGTACGGACTAGATTTTTGACCCAATCTGCCCGCATGTAGCGGCCTCTACTCGGTCTCATTGTAGTTCCATAAGTCATAATTATTGAATACAAATAGCCTGTTGATTTGACCCTGAAGGCGCACTAACCTAATATTACTAAAAATAGTAGGTTACTATTAATAAAGAAAAATTAGTGAGCTACTTATTCTAAGTGACCACTTTGAATTATGTCAATGTTATGGGTGCCTAAACCGGTTGTCCAAATTATCTGACTTTATGTGACCATGTTATGATTAAGCAAACAAATCTTGTATTATAAAGAGAATTTATTCTCTTGCAAAACATAATCATATTATACAAAGATCCACAGGGATTAACATGCACTGCAAAAAGGAATAAGCACGCCAAAACCTAACAATATTACATAAATCAACCTAAAATTACTAAGTCGGTTTCTAGCAATTTTAGATCGATTATTGTATTCGAAATTGAATTAAACATAGTATTGAAAGAGGATTTTGAACATTGAACGTGACATTGAATTATTCTTAAACTCGAAATTGAATTATAACATATTTTTGCAAAAATACAAAGATTGAAGTATTTGATTAGTTTTACATTGTTGTTATTGATTAATGATATGTCAAGCCTTTAATTAAACATGGTTTTAATTTATGAATAGAGTTAAGCAATTATGATATGAGAGTCTCAAAGTTAGTACCTTGTAAGCGGCGGTCGAAAAGTTATTAAATTATGCGTAAAGTGTAACTAGAATTGAATTTGAATTGAATTGAATCGAATGAATCGTGAATGTGTTTGATTGTGTTTAGAAGAGCTTAGAGATGTTTATGAAGAGCAAAGAGAGAGTTTTTTGTGATTTTTCCCCACCCCCAATTCAGAGTCCAAAGGGTCCTATTTATATGCTTAAAAGTGAGCGTATATACGCTYAAAGGAAGCGTATATATGCTCGTCCTATGTGGCGCCACGTAGTAGGCGTATATACGCTCGATTTTTAGACTTTTCGGTAATATTTTGTACCGATTTGACTCGATTTTCTTGTCGTATTTCACACGAAATATTCGAGAAATATCTTTTACTTAGCCAAGTAAAAGACTCTAGATTTTTCCGGCTTTTGCGGCAAGAAAAACCACTTTTAGGAACGTTCGGGAACGCTCTATAACTAGAATATTTCGGAAAGTTCTAGAATGATCGGAATAAAAGCTAAAAAATCATAGAAAAAATCATTAAAAATTATAAAAAATTCCCAAAAATCTTAAAATAGAAGAATTTAAAGAAACAAAACGTCAGGGGCCTGCCATGCCAAAGCACCTTAGAAACTTTAAAAAATTATGAAAAATTGTGAGAAAAATCTAGAAAAATAGAAAAAAAACTAGCAATGTTCCGAAAGTCATTTAAGGCCTACTGAAATTACAAAATTGCCCCTAAGACTCAAATGGCTTCCAAAAAAAATCATGCAAAAAAACCCGAAAAATCAAAGGAAATTCCWAGCAAGCTATTTTTAACAACGGCTCCGATTGAGACTTGAGTTGGTATGGAGGGATATATGAGGCTTTAGAAAAGAATGTATGTAAGGTGACACTTGAGCATAATTCGCATACGGACCTATTGCAATACGGTAAAATCATCATAGACTTTCTAGAACTAAATGAAGCACCGAATTAGGTGTCTACAGTAAGAGACCGATTTTTTATTGGGTGTCTCTTAAGTTCATATAAGAGACCTGTTGGCCTAAATAATCGGTCTCTTTAACTTCGATATAAGAGACCGCTTTTGATAGATCACCGGTCTCTTAAGTTGGTCAAAGAGACCGGTGTTGTGTCAGGCCCGGTCTCTTACCTATATTTTGTATTAATTATTTTAATGTTAAAGAGACTGGTTTTATGTCAGCACCGATCTCTTATGTAATTTCTCTTTTATATTTGACCTGTAGTATTCTACACACTCCAGGTATGGATAGAGTACCTGCTTTACCTACAAAATATATACACAATTTTCATCAATTACATTTACACTACACCACGTAGATCAAGTACATCAAGAACCTAATGTTYTGCACAATTTTCCCAACTCCATTTTTGCAAAAATAAAATCAAACCACATTAATTTCACGAAAACACTTTCATTAACTAACAAAGTAAACGCCAAAGCTTACAAATATATATAGAATTATTTTCTAGTTAAGCTTACAAAAACCAATTAGGTCAGCATCTTACATCACCTAATTTCACCCAAAAATATATATAATTGTTTTCACTTAAGACAAAAAATTATGTTTAGAACAAATAACTACTTATAAACTAATCAAGTAACATACGCTCGATTTCTAACTCGTCTTTTTCAACTTCTATGTTCTTCAATACGTACGTCACCCAATCTTGCCCGATCTCATCAATTGCCTTTTGAGTGAAAGTTGATTCACCATTGAAAAACTACAATAAGGACATTAAAAATAAATGATAATTAGTACCAAGATACAAAAATAAAAATAACAATTAGTACCACAATACAAAACAGTAAAATGACAAATATTTTAACTTCTTTGTTCCTAAAAAAATGCGAAGCATGGTAGGTGCAGTACAGTAGCACGTAATAGCCCTATGTCCTCGGGGTTCTATGCAGGCCTACACTATTTTTCAAAGTCAGATGAGACCTGAAATCAGGCGTGATCAAGGGGAAAGTGATACAGTAGTGGGGGGCAGCAGCAAGCTAAGTCGGAACCATCTATCTTACTCCTATGTACGATCATTAAGCTAACATCCTAAGGCCATATTCGATTGAATGGATATTCCTTTTCATTTCAGATCACATGCCACTTCATTCTAAAATAAATAGACTTGGACCGTAAACAATAAATTACCTTCTCAGGAACCAATGGTCGTCTATTGGCAATAGTGTCTTGCATGTGGCGGCAAACATAATATCCRCAATCTACGGAATCCGGAGCTTGACGAGGACACTTTAAAATACATCTAGACGGAATATATATATATATATATATATATATATATATATATATATATCTAATCATTTGATATACAGTCATGGAAACAACATGATATCCACATTTACTTACTTTTCGCTTAAGCCATTTAATACCCGCATCACCTTTCATTAATTTCTGGATATCCTTTCGATAAGCAAGACTAAATTTATTGATTCCCCTGAGATATTAAAAACACCACATTAATACAAATATATTTTAAAAAAACAATTAGTCTTTTTTATTATAGCTAGTTAGAAGAACATACTCATTGATAATTCGTTGCGCAAATAGAGGAATTTCATTCTCTTCTCCCGCTGGATCAAGACAAAAAACTATGTCGTTCCATGGACTTATAGCCTCTAAAGTCCAATGTCGTCGACTATAACAAAAAATTATGGATTGAGGATTATGAAAAAGGATTAAGACATTTAATATAATCTTATATCTTAAAACTTACCATTAATGGCAAGGTGCAAAGAAAAGCTGATCATAGTTCCTTCCTTTATTACAAGCAAATGCCGCAGCCAAATAGTTTGTATGATCATCTTCTTTCTCTGTAGGCGTCAATGGGGAAATAAACAATGGATCAATAAATCCAAAAACCCCCGATATGCCATTCTCTTTACAATTTTCGCTCAATTCCTTTAAACATGAAATAAGTAATTAACACATTTTCATTTAAAAACATGATTTTTTTTTTTGAGAAGGCGCATACCTCATGTAAATTGAAATGTGATCAACTCCAACCTCACTTTGAAAGAACCAATCAAACATATCCTCGTAATCAAGTGTGACACAACGTTCTTTGTAAAATACACTACTTGGGATATTTATTTAGATGGTTTGTCCACTTTTTTTCATTCCTTCAGCTTGTATTTTAAATGTTTCCAACAAACCAGTGGTGACCTTCGCAAGATCTTGTTTCGTGATAACATACTTTTGAGATGTGGTTCCTTGCGATGAAAGTGATCGTGAGGATGAGTTGTTGTTCAATGCCTTGCCAAAGTCATATTTCTCATTAACAATAGGGAGTTTTTCTTTGAAAGACTGCATGCCTTTTATACTTCCATTGTCCTAGAAAAAAATTGTGTGACAAAGTTAATTGTGCAATAAAGTTAACTCATCCAAGAATAATTTGAAGTTAGACATTTTTGGAAGACCAACAAAACGTTGGCTTATTCTATGAAATTTTTTCTACATAGTATTAAAAGTTCAGTTAATGGCCGACTTTCTACATTTTCATTTAAAAAATTCCAAATTAGTATAGAAAATTTAAGAATGCAAACAAATATTTAGAATTCTTCATACCTTGAAATCATCACTAGTGTACATTGCCCTAAATTTCTCCCAAGATGATTGACTTATGAAGGGATATTTCCAAGGTGGTGTACGCCTTATCTGACCCGACTTCTTATGATATAGCCATCGTTTTCTTAATCGAGTCTTGAAAGCTCTCAATCGTTGATCAGCTTGTTGCAAGATCTAATTTTTTCGAGACTTTAGTACTACAAATCCCTTCTGTAAGTGAAAAGGCACAATCATTAGTAAAGAGCGTTACAATTAGTAAACAATTACATGCATGTGTAAATTTGCAAAGCTACTAATATTTTATGTCTTTACCGTGATAACGTCATACAATTCATCTAACAACGTAACTCTTTCGGGACATCATTCCAACTTCTGTAAGTAATGCATACTAGCTCCCTAGCAATTACACCCAAATAGGTGGAAAAGGTGGACCTGTGTTTGCCCCATGGTAAATTATACACTGGATGCCACTCAAAAGCAATTTTTTTCTCTTTTTGAATGGCCTCTCCCACTTTTGCAAGTACAGTCCTTCCCCTTTCATCTTCACATCTGCATTTTTCAACATCTGAGTCATAAGAATCCTCAGAATTTGCATCAACTTGCAGGTCACGTGCTTGCTTCCTCTTTTGCACCATATATCTACAAAGAAAAAGTTCAACAATTAATCATAAAGAAATAAGCATGCATGTAAAACGTAACTTAAATTTAACAATGACATTTAAATCTTAAATTATTAGCTAGATGACACTCTATGGAAAAAGTTCAACAATAATCATAAAGAAGTAAGCATGCATGTAAAACATCACTGAAATTTAACAATGACATTTAAATCTTACATTATTAGCTACAGTTCCCTATTTAGAGTTGCGTTGTACCTACATATGTACAGCAGAGTTCCTACTAGTTCCTATCATGTTGGTTTTTTCATTTTCCGACGCTGCTTCTTAGAAGTACACTCATTATCAACATTATCAACAAATTCCCCTTGTATGTCGTCACCACGAACATTTATCGATGAATCATCAACCATTTGGTCAAAGGTTAGGTGAATTTGTAACACCTTAGTTGAAGGCCATTCCTCTGTCTCAAATTCATCAACATTGTCCTCATCGTCATCATCAAAAGAGTCATGGGTGTCATGTTATGGCCTTGGAATTATTACAACCATTCTTTTCTTAATCTTATCAGAAGGGTCAATCATATAAAACACTTGTTTAGCTTGACTTGCTAATATGTATGGGTCTTCTTGTGACCTAACTTGTMAAAGTTAACAAAAGTAGTGCTCCTTAGTTCATCATAGGTAACTCCATTGTTGTTGTCCACCCATTTGCATCCAAATATCGGTATCGAGAAACCATTGTAATGCAACTCAAAGATTTCTCCAATGATTCCATAATATTGCATTTTACCGCTAATTGATTGGATTCTTGTCTTTAGAACTAGCAAAGTGCATAGCTTCGGCTTCTAAAGTTACAGCGCTATTTTGCATTGTACTTATTTCATCTTGCGCCCTAGTGTAAAATGTGCACCCATTACTCACATATGATGAATAAATGAATGCATTGAAGCTTGGTGAGTAGGCTAAGCTTTTAAGCCGATCGGATACAGAAATTGATGGATCTTTTAGCTCTCTGGTTACCTGACTTTTAAACCACTCATAGAATGTTTTGTTGTGTTCACTAATTAATACCCGCTCACTTGTCTTTCTATGTTGTTCTCGCAAGCAATCCAAGTGTTTCTGCACATATAGTGCAACTTCTGGTTCATTAAGAAGGATATAAGTGTGTGTCATACGCCATTGGTCAAAAGTGATGTCTAGTCGTTTGTGACCTATAGTTCCAAATCCTCCCAATTTTCTAATCCGTCGAGATGAGGAGACTCAAACAACCTTTGTGTTTCCAATGAATTCATTACAAAATCTAGTAGCATCCTCAAAATATAGTCGTTTAGCAATGCATCCTTCAGGTCGAAAACGATTTTTTACATAGCCCTTGTATGTCTTCATTTGCCTTTCAAAGGGATATTGTTTTCTCAAGTAGACCGGACCACAAAATCGAACCTCCCTCATCAAATGAATTGTCAAGAGAATCATAATGTCAAAAAGTGATGGAGAGAAGTACATCTTTAATTGGCACAAAATGACAACTATCTCAGTTTCAAGACATTTCAAGTCCTTGAGATCAATGACTTTGCTTATATAGCATTAAAGAAAGAACATAATCTGATAATGGCATATCGAACATTTTTGGGTAAAATTGAACGAATAGCCATTGGTAACAAGTACAACATTAGTACATGACAATCATGAGACTTCAAACCAACGAGTTTAAGATTGTCCATTGAAACAAGATTCTTGATGTTTGATGAAAAACCCTCTGGGACTTTCACTCCTGCCAAACTTTCACACAACTCTTTCTTCTCTTTTTTTGAAAGTGTGTATGCAGCTTGGGGAAGATATTTACTTCCATTCTTCTCAACTACATGCAGTTCATTTTTTATTTCCCATTTCCTTTAGGTCATCTCGAGCATTGAGACCATCTTTTGTCTTCTCCGACATATTCAACAATGTGCCCATTAAGATATCAAACACATATTTCTCAATGTGCATTACATCCAAACGATGTCACACAAATAGATATTTCTAATAAGGCAAACGCTAAAATTCCAAACATTTCTTATACCCTTGTTTTGGAAGGGTAGATCTACGTTTCTTCCCAAAAGTAGTGTGAATGTCTTTCACCTTTTCATAAACCTCTTCACCGTTGTAAACTTTTGGTCTTTCTCCAAATTCTTGAGTCCTGTCAAAAGCTTTTTTCATCTTGCGATATGGATGGTCCATGGGCAACCAACAACGATGTTTATTATACACCATCTTTTTGCATACGGGTAAGAAGTATCCTTTCAAACCATCCTCACATATGGGACACACATTTGCCCCCCTCACGGTATATCCGGATACATTACCATAAGCTGGATAATCTTGGATGGTGCAAAACAACAATTCTCTTAAATTAAGCATTTCCATTCGATGTGCATCGTATGTTTGAACACCCTCTTCCCAAAGCAAAATCAAATCATCAATCAAAGGTGCCAAGTACACATCAATGTCATTTCCTGGGTGCTTTGGCCCAGATATTAACAAGGAAAGCATTATATACTTTTTTTTCATTCACAATGAAGGGGGTAGATTATAAGTGACCAAAATTACCGACCAAGTACTATGAGTGCTATTGAGGGACGCATATGGATTCATACCATCGGTGGACAAAGCAAGGCGTAAATTTCTTTCTTCTTTGCCAAAATCCTTGAATTTGTCATCAAGAAACCTTCATTCCGAGGAGTCAGTCGGGTGTCGAAGTTTATCATCTTTTTTTCAACCTTTTGAATGCCATGTCAACTTCTCCGCGTCCTCGATATTTGCAAAAAGCCTTTTAAATCTTGGTATGATGGGGAAATACCATGGAACTTTCGCTGGCATGCCCTCCTTGTCCTTGTATCGTGACGCATTACAAGTAGGGAAACTCTGTAAAGATTCCCATACTTTTCGATACAAAATGCAATCGTTAGGGCACACATGAATTTTCTCATAAGGCAAGCCCATTGTAGACATTGTCTTTTTTGCCTCGTAAGTACTACTTGGAAGTACATTATCTTTCGGAAGCATGTCTTTCACTAATTGAAGTAATTCTGAGAAACTCTTGTCACTCTAACCATGGGCCGCCTTTAAGTTGTATAACTTAAGTACACTAGATAATCTGTTGTGCTTTGCACATCCTTCATACAACGACTTTTCCGAATCAGTCAACAATTTCTCCAATGTAGAAGGGTTGCCATCAAAATTTTCCTCAACTTTACGTATCATGTCATCTAGGTTGTCACCATTCATATTATTCTGTTCAATCACATTTTCCTCATTTGTGGAATCACAAGAGGTTGGTAACTTCCTTAGTTCACCGTGACGCCACCAACAAGTATATGTTTTGTCDAATGGCCATTTGCTTAAGTGATTGAGTATTTCATCAACCCTCTTGTGAGATACATTATGACACTTGAAACAAGGACAAGGTAACCTATCAAGACCTTTGTTGTTATTTACTGCAAATTTAATAAACTCCCTTATCCCAGTTTCATATTCTCGATCACCCGGATTGGACCTTGATATCTAACTTCGATCCATTTCAATAAACTAACAAAACCCAATAGAAAGGCCAAGCAAATGAGTACATAAATTTATTTAAAACAAATTGATCAATAAAACCAAGAAAAACAATGATAGTCATTATAATATAACTTGTCAAAGTTATGGGATAAGAAACCTTTCATAAAATCAACCGGTCTCTAACACATACACAACAATAAAAAAAGACATGTAGCGCCACCAAACCACCTTCTTTATGCAAGGATCCATATTCATTATGTCTCTATCTATCTACCTTGTCATTTTCCCTTTTGCATATTAAAACCACTTCCCTAACTTTCCACTGAAATCTTTCACTCAAACAATTATTATGATATTAAATTAATTAACTCCTATATATTGATCACTTTTTACCAATCATATTATATAAGCATGTCAAAATGCTCAACTAAAAAAAACTACTATATTTCAAGCAACAATCAATAAGTATTTTATAGTCAGGAGACAACACACACAATTAATAAACAATCAACAAACCAAAAAAACATTTCTGATTTCTTAAATTATAAGACAAAACTAAAAATAAAAGTCCAAATGATACTCGTACCTGGTGTTTCAACAAGTCAAGGGCGACAAATGAATAAGTGAAAGTTGGAATTCCTTTCTTCAACAAATTAATACCTAATTTGGGACATTGAATCTAATCAATGTAAAGTTAAAAATAGGGAAAATGGAAAATTGCAAACAAAGCATAACATGAATTGTGAAAAATTCGGGTCAAAAAGAGACTTATTGTTGTGATAAAAATTATAAAATGGATACTTTTGTGGGTTTTTTTAGAGGACAACCAAAGTTTTAAAGCATTGTATAATCTTTAGAACACAAACAGCACAAAAGGCATTACAAAAATCAATAGAAATTTCATAAATTATAAAAATTCAGTAAAATTTTCATGTTTGATAAAAGAAATTTCAAAACTTGGAAATAAAAAACAGGAAAAATTCATAAAAATGAAAAGAATCTTAACCAGAAATTAAAACCAAAATTCTATTGAATTTCAACCTGAAATTCGAACTAAATTTCAATGAAGTTTCGAATAAAAAAACCTTTGAAGGTTAGTTGGATTTTGATGCAATTGTCATGAAATTCGGTATGAAATTCAAAGCTTATAGGAGCAAGTATTTCACAGGTTTAACAAAAAATTGAAAATCGCTAAATTGTGGGATAATTCTTACCAATTAGAGTCACTCGAACTGAATTGCGTCAAGTGAAGTACAATGTCGACAATGAATGGTGGTGATGAATGGCGGTGTTAAAATGAGATGATGAAAGGCAAGCGACTTTGAGATGATGACGGTGTTAAATTGAGATTATGGCGCAATAGATTTGTGGCGAGCAATAGAGGGGAATCGAATTGCGTTGTAGAATGGTGGTGATGAATGGCGCAGCAGCTCGAGTAGTGGCTTTAATGGAGGAAAGTGTTAGATCAGAGAGAGAATAAGGGGTTAGGGTTTAGCTAGATACAATTGTATTAGTGTATGAGAGAGCCCGAGCGAGAGAAGCGACAAAATGGAGAACTCACTAGAATAATATCACGAGTATATTAATGTCTCTTAAAATATTAAATAATCATCCAAGAGACCGATGTCCCTACAAAATCGGTCTCTTTAACAAAATTGTGGATCCCCCAGCCAAAGGGACCATAGGTTAGGAGATGAATTATGGCCAACCGGTCTTTTAAGTGAATATAAGAGACCGGTTTTTAGGTACTAGTGGTCTCTTAGATATGGTCTTTTATGTGAATTTCGTAGTAGTGAATATTGATGAGATTAACTGGTATAGTTCTGGAGGCCCTTACTCCGAGATGTGGATGGTGTCAAAGGAGACCGGAGAGCACAAACTACTCCACCTTCCGAGCTTAGACGATCTCAGAGAATTAAGTCCTATGGATGTAGATCAATTAGCGGAGTGGCTATCTCAGACCCGCAGCTCCGACCTAATTGTCCCGGAAAATCTAAGGTGGGTTATAGATCCCGCACCCATTCTCCCACAGGCTCGAGATATGTACAATTTTCTGGGAAAAGGAGTGAGGGTGTCTCTGGGATGTACCACGAACACACTGTTCATAACCGAGACACAGAAGCAACATCCGCAATTGGAAGTCAAAGGCAGGACTTTCAGGTGTCCACAAGGACGGGCTATATGGGAAATCAGCCTCCAGCCTCTGGCGGATCGATTAATTCACTTTCTGCAATGGGAATTTGTGCACAAGGACAGCCAACGACCCGAAACATGGGAGGAACTCCTCCAACAACCTTACATCAATGACCCGATGACAATTATCATCTGGAATGCAAGAGGTGTTGCCAGGGATAACTTTAAAACCAATTTGATGCATCTTTATCAAGCGCATTTACCTGGGTTTGTCTTCATCTGCGAGACGAAAACTTGCACAGCAAATGTCAAAAAAATTATCCAGGGCCTACCCTTCGATAACCATTACATTGTTGAGCCTAGGGGTCTATCTAGGGGATTGTTAGTGCTATGGAACTCCAGTTGGGAAGACTTCAGCGCCATTGGAAGCGACATTCACGCAATCCATGGTGTGATGAAGGTAAAGTCTCTTAACTCTCCTCCCTTCCTTATTTCTACTATTTATGCTAGCATTGATTTTAAGAGTAGACTTGAGTTATGGGATGACCTTAGATTGATTGCCAATTCCAATAATCTACCCTGGTTTGTGAGCGGAGATTTTAATGAGTTACTAGATGCTACTGATAAACTGGGGGTAGGCCTCTAAAGCCTAACAGTACTAAGGCTTTTGGGGATTGCCTCCATGACTGTAATTTGGTTGATATGGGTTTCAAAGGGAACAGGTTCACATGGTGCAACAAAAACAGGAATAAACCACTCATGGAGAGACTTGATAGGTCTTTTGTCACTCCCGACTGGATTGCTACCTTTCCTGAGGCTAATATCACCATCCTCCCTCGAATTGACTCTGATCACTGTCCCCAACTCTTGTCCTTTTCACTACCAAGGCCTACTACTCCTCTACCTAGGCCATTCAGAGCTGAACCTTTCTGGTACACTAAACCCTCCTTCCAGGATCTACTCCTTTCTCATTGGCCTCACCACACCTTTGACCTCACTGGTAAATTGTCTCAACTCAGTAGTTTCCTAAAACCTTGGGCAGATCACACCTTTCTCCACTTAAAACGAGCCAAGAATAAACTTATGGCTAGACTCAGAGGTACTCAGTTGGCTTTAGAAAACAATCCTAGGAGTCATTTTTTGTGAGACCTTGATGAGCATCTCACTAGGGAGCTTGAACACATCCTTGACCAGGAGGCTGCCTTTTGGAAGGCTAAGGCTAGGACTGACTGGGTTAGGGATGGGGATAGGAATACTAGGTATTTCCATCAGACTGTCATCCTTCGTAGGAAAAGAAATAAAATCATGAGCCTAACTGACTCGGTGGGGAATGAAATTGTGGGTTTGATAGACTTGAAATCACATATTCTCAATCACTTCCACACTTTGTTTTCCACTGAACATGACCATGYTGTTTTGATGGATCCCAATGACACCAGCAATGTTATTTCCTTGTGTGCAACCCCCTCCCCCCAGGAAATTAGGGCAACTGTGTTTAATATGGGAAATAATAAAAGTCTTGGCTATGATGGGTTCTGCAGTGAGGTTTATAAGCTGAATTGGGGCTATGTGAGCAGTGATGTGTGTTCCTTTGTTTCTGATGTGTTCTCTTCTGCTATTGTTCCCCCTTAGGCTAACAAGACTGTTATCACCTTAATCCCCAAAGTTGAAAATCCCCTGTCCATTAATCAATTTAAGCCTATCATTCTTTGTTCCACTCATTATAAAATTGTGTCTAAAATACTGGTGAATAGACTTAGGCCTAAATTAGATGGTTTGATCTCCCAAAATCAAAATAGTTTCTTGCCAAAAAGGGTACTAGGGGCTTTATGGCTATTAAAATTGACTTGGAAAAAGCCTATGATAAGATGGAGTGGGGTTTTATTAGGAAGTGCCTTTTTTGGCATAACTTTGATGAGACTACAATCAGTTTAATTATGAGTTGTGTGACTTCTACTAGCACTGCTATCTTGGTCAATGGGAGCCAGACTGACTTCTTTTACCCTTCTAGAGGACTTAAACAAGGAGACCCCTGTCCCCCTATTTGTTTATTCTTTCTATGGAGTTTCTAACTTATTTGATTAATGAGTCTTGTGACTGGCAGGAATGGATACCTTTCTCCCTCCCAAGGAAAAGGTTCCAGATTTCTCATCTGCTATTTGCAGATGACCTACTCCTGTTTGGGGAAAGTAACATGGGCACTGCCACTGCTATTCATCATGTTTTGGACCACTTCCACAGCCTTTTAGGCCAAAAAATTAATGCACAGAAAAGCAAAAATTATTTTTCTCAGAATACCACCATACAGGTTAGGAATGACATCACTGGTTTCTTCCACATGACTGAGACTCCTGATCTAGGTGTGTACTTAGGTTTTCCACTAACTGATAAAAGGCCCTCTAAGTCTAAATTGAATCACAYTGTTACCAAGATGCAAGCTAAGCTTGCAAATTGGAAAACAAAATATTTGTCAAAGGCTGGTAGACTAGTGTTGATCAAGTCCACTCTCAATGCTATCCCTCTTTATTCTATGAATAGTGTTCATCTTCCAGTCAAGTTACACCAGGAAATTCATAGAATAGCTAGGGATTTCTATTGGGGCTCTTCACAGGATAAGAAAAGGCTGCACTTAGTGAACTGGAACACCCTGACTACCCCAAGGGAGTATGGAGGCTTAGGGATTAGGGAAGTTAGGATTAGTAATGACTTAGCCATGACCAAACAATGTTGGAAATTGCATTCTTGTACCAACCTTGCCTCTGACATACTACGAGCAAAATATTGCTATAGGGGGACCATGAGACCTTTTAAAATAGGATCTCATTTCTGGCAAGACCTGGGCAAAGGATGGGATAATTTTGCAAACCACATTGAGTGGAGTCTAGGAGATGGGAAGGATACTAGTTTTTGGTTGTACAATTGGTCAGGGTTTGGTAAGTTTAGATCTCTAATTCAAGGACCCCTTACTCTTGGAGACCTCACACTCTCAGTTAGTGACCTTAGGAGCAACAATTCTTGGAACCTAGACCTCCTCTCCATTGACTTGCCTTTGGATTTGTTGCTTATTTTGGAGGCCATCCAACCCATTGAAACTGTATAGCTTATTGCACTCGACCATCCGAGGGGGGGGGGGGCCAAAATTGCCTTGGTTTCATCATATTTGGAGAGTTCCTGTTCCTGAAAAATTGAAACACTTTCTTTGGCTTGCTTGTTGGAGGAGACTGCCTACTTGCTCTGTCTTAGTTGCTAGAAACTTTCCTATTCAGAGTTCATGCTCCTTTTGTCCTGAGTGTGATGAGTCCAATGAACATGTGCTTAGACATTGCCCTAGATTCCTGGAAGTGTGGACTGAATTAGGTTGATCTCCCTTAATTACTGATTGCCCATGGATTGATTGGATTATAGCCAACTTGAGTAACAAATCTGAGTTCAAGGGCATACCCTCACCTGTTTTGTTCATCTTCTCTCTTTGGCATATATGGCTGAGGAGAAATAACTGGCTTTTGGAACATCATAACATACCCTTGCATCTAATGCCTCAAAAGATCCTTAACCATGCGACACATTTCCTATCTGTTACCACAAAACCTTTGTCCATTCCCACACCTACTATTGGTAACCATTCTGACTTGCCACCCTTCTTCATAGTGGTGGATGCCTCATTTATGGAATCAGATCTGTCAAGGGGGATTGCAGGCTTGTGTGGTCATAGCTCAGGCAAGTGGTTCAAGTGCTTTGTAATGAAGGTGAAGGGCTCATGTGCAACTCAACTGGAAGTGAAGGCTATACGCATCGCCATTGAATGGGCAACAAAAGAGCATTGGGRTGACATTACTATTTTCTCTGACTCTAACCATGCAGTAACAGGGGCAAATGGATTGTTTTCTACTGCGGATCGTCATTATAATTTATATTCTATATGCAGGCCGGGAACAATTAGGGAGCACGATGAAGATTGAATGGATGCCAAGGACTCGCATCTCAGATGTGGATAAGCTGGCAAAAGCAACAAGGCAATCCAATGTTATTTGTAATAGGCTTATTGAGTTTGATTACCCTGCTGTTTTGGACAACAATCATACTATGGCAATTTTGTCAGAAACCACCTTTTGTAAGGTGGTTTTTATCACAAACCACTTTTTGTAAGCTTATTTGTCTAAAACCACCTTTTGTAGCAAAGTTGTTTGTTGACCACCACCTGTGGCCGGTTTCCGGCGTTGACCAGGCATGTGCCGGAAACGTGACTTCATTAAGTTGGTTTTTTTTTTATTTTTTCTTTTTACCGCCTCCCACAACCACCCACCCCCTTCCCAACTCTGCCACCTCCCACAACCACCCACCCCCTTCCCACCTCTGCCGCCTCCCACCCCCGTACCCTCCACCACCTCAGACCACCGTCAAATTCTATAGGAAGATTGATCCACCTAAGGTACTTTAAATTTTTGGATATGCTGCATGTGTGTTTGTGTTTTTGCTCTGTGCAATCAGTAGCAGTTTGGGTTGAACTTTTACTGCCATTTATAAGCAGTAATGAACACAGAACAATAATGCATATTTTGAATTTGTATGAATAAGTAAATATGATTCTGCTATCAATCATATCCTCTTGAAATTGGTTTCTTCATCATTCATACTCACATTCCTTGGTACTAACATGTGGTGTTGAACAGCTTGAACTCCAAAAATGAAGTAACACTCTGATTTGTTAAAACTTAGGAAACTTAGAAAACTCACACATAATTGTTATAATACTTGTTTTCTATTATATTGAAACAACAAACCTATAAGTAGTTGCACAGATTTGGTTCTTTGGTTTGTTTGATATATGGGTTTATATTTCTGCACTTTTGTTACCATTAAATGATCCTTTATAAATTATAGTATTATTCATTATATTCTCTTGTGGTTATGTTGTTTCAGCATGGCGAAGACAATTATTGATGCCATTTTTGATTTGATCCTTGATGATTCACCAAGCAATTTGGCTGTTGCAACCTTGTTATATATTTTAACTGTTGATGTAAGTAATTGCTGGCCTCCTTACTAATGATTTTGTTGAAGGCTGAACAACTTAGTATTTTATCTTTCTCATTCTATATGCTTTTCACTGACTTAACATATTGTACTCCGTATATTGATATTATTGCTTAACTTTAAACTTCAATTGGAATAAKGTGGTGGTGATCTTAAYGAYTGTGTTTCTGTTTTGTGTTTACATCCAAATGCTTATTTTGGATTTCTGTTATTATAGGGTCAGGACAGTTACCTTTTGGATTCATCGCCATCTATTCTGTTTCTGCTAAAGTTGTTGAAACCAATAGTTTGCGGGGGGTACAGGGGTGGGACTGTGGGAGGCGGCAGAGCTGGGAAGGGGGTGGGTGGTTGTGGGAGGCGACAGAGCTGGGAAGGGGGTGGGTGGTTGTGGGAGGCGGCAAAAAGAAAAAAAAAATAAAAAAAAAACCAACTTAATGAAGTCACGTGACCGGCACATGCCTGGTCAACGCCGGAAACCGGAAACAGGTGGTGGTCAACAAACAACTTTGTTACAAAAGGTGGTTTTAGACAAATAAGCTTACAAAAGGTGGTTTGTGACAAAAACCACCTTACAAAAGGTGATTTTTGACAAAATTGCCTCATACTATTGATCTTTGGATGTATTTCGTGGAAGGGGCCTGTCCCTTGATGACTCTTCAAACTATGCTGTAACCTTTTCGTACTTTGGTCCCTCGTGTTTTGGGGTTTAATTTCAGTTCCTTTTTAACCAAAAAAAACTGGTATAGTTCTTATGCGTGCGTTTTGCTTTCTTCATGAAATTACATAGGGATATGTCTTGTGTGATACTTTTGTGACCCTATTTTAGATTTGGTTTGGACTCATTAGTTCTAATTAGAGTGTATTATGTGTAGGTGCTGTTTAAGGAACTTAGGAAGCTATTCGATGCAAGGTATACATAATCTAATCTTTGACACTGAATAAAGTCGTAATATTTCTTTGTCATGAAAAATGGGGCAACTTTCTCATCTTTGCATAATGTTTTATTATTATTATCTATCCTTCCTTTCTGAAAAAGGTCTTGAATTAGTAGAAATTTTTCTGTATCTGGGATCTTATATGACGTGATATTCCTCCATAATGTTAAACATCATGTATTGCTCTAAGCTCATCACATAGGTAGTGTTATTTTTGGTCTTTTGGGATGAAATTTATTTTTCTATTGTCTAAGCTTATTAGAAGATAGGAGGTTTGTTCTTTTCACTTTATTTTCACTTATCTAAAATTTTGAAACTTATTTTTTGTGAGAGAAGGAACTTTGATTTTTTGTGGAATTGGTAAAGGTCAACATGAAGCTTTTGTCATAGCTAGTTCTAAAATTTCTATTCAAGTTTTTGTCATAGCTAGTTACCCAAGAACTTACTCAAGAACGGCCCTCCTGGGATCTTACACAAGAACTTCTCATCAGCTACAATCATATTAGTTTAAAAGATTGATATAAATAACCTCTAAAGATTTATTTACTCTTGCCGTTAGCCGTTTTAGTTTTTTTTAGATGGAATTGTTATGAGTTGGGCTCTATAATGCTTCCTGGATTAAATTCTTAGGGCTGGCTATGTTGATATGTTTAATCTATGTAAATGGTGTTGGAGTTGAACTCCATTATTGTTTGTTTCAAAGAATTTGTTTGTCCCATATGGGAAGATTGAGACCATTTCTTGTTATTTATAAAGGGAAGTGTGCTACCAAGTGTTTGAAGCTAGTGTGTGGGCTAGGCTTGGGCATCCCCACRCGCGCTGCTGTCTGGCTTGACACATGCGCGGGTGCGGCCCGTTTTACACTCCCTCTATATTTTTTGATCAAACTTCCTTTGTTCATTTGTAACGTTTAATTGATTTTCTATCCGTTACAAATTGATTGCGGAATTATTCTTTCCTGATTTTTTGCCTCGAAATCTTCCCTCATTAATTCCGTAATCTTTGACCTTCTAATTCCCTTAACCAATATATATTGGTCTTCTTCATCTTCCGATGTACACACTGAAAATTCTTGCTCCACAAAAATTTAAACAGAATTCTCTGTTTCTCTTTGGGCATTGTGCGATCGAGTTCTCAATCCGGTTTTTTGCAGTACACCATTATGCCGGAGTCGTGTAATCCTGGGGGTCGATTGCCGTGAGGTCGTGTGTACGAGTACGGGGCAAATTCGACTTTAGGACAGTGATTCCGATCACGCCACGATAATTCAGATAAGTTTGTTCTTTGTATTACTAGCCTTATTTCCTACAAATGGAGTTGCATATCACCCGAATAAGTTTCTGAATGTACGGCTCCCTATATGGTTATATCACGCATTCACGCATGCCGCATCCCCTTTGATCGTGAAGTGATTGGTGGTCTGCTCCTAAAATTGTGTTGACTTGAGCAAATATTAGCTCAACTCATATATTATCTTTATACTAGTGGCACACGGCGCGCGCAAGCGCGCCGTGTTTCACGATAAATTTTGTACGGAAAATATGTGAATTTATATGTACACTTAAGCTAATTAGCCAACAACGACTCTTTATCACCTACTTTACGGAGTAATTACATTGCTATTTGACATATTTTAGTTGGAAATTAAATGATAATTTAGTTCTAAAGACAAAAGATAGGAATCTTAGTAATCATATCCCAAAATTCGATACCTGCATGTCATATTCCAACTGCGTAATACTTTCGTTCGATACACTACTACAAAAAACACCTATCGTGTCCCCTCTAAATGGCCTATCGTGACTAATTTGAGGGGACACGGTAGCCACCGACACAATAAGTACCCATCTATTGTGTCCCTTCCCAAGGGACGCGTTAGGTATGTATGCGTGTCGGCTCAATGCTAAGAAGGGACACGATAGCCTTAGGTTAAGATGACCTTAGGTGGGCTAATGTGTCCAAGGTTATATAAGAGGGGACATGTTAGATAACCTAACATGTCCCACATTAAATAAGAAGGGACACATTAGGTAGGCTAATGTGTCCAAC
>SNQN01004545.1:0-14969 GCA_008642245.1 Bassia scoparia | reverse complement strand
GAGGCGGGCAAAAAGAAAAAAAAATAAAAAAAAAAAACCAACTTAATGATAGTCACAGTGACCGGCACATGCCTGGTCAACGCCGGAAAAACCGGGAAACAGGTGGTGGTCAACAACAACTTTTGTTACAAAAAGGTGTTTTAGACAAATAAGCTTTACAAAAGGTGTTTGTTGACAAAAACCACCTACAAAAGGTGATTTTTGACAAAAATTGCCTCATGACTATGATCGTTGATGTATTTCGTGGAAAGGGCCTGCCCTTGATGACTCTTCAAACTCCAATGCTGTAACCTTTTACTTTGGTCCCTCGTGTTTTTGGGTTTAATTTCAGTTCCTTTTAACCAAAAAAAAACTGGTATAGTTTCTTATGCGTGCGTTTTGCCTTTTCTCATGAAATACATAGGATATGTCTTGTGTGATACTTTTGTGACCTCCTATTTAATTTGGTTGGACTCATTAGTTCTAATTAGAGTGTATTATTGTGTAGTGACTGTTAAGAACTTAGGAAAGCTATCGATGCCAAGGTATACATAAATCTAATCTTTGAACTGAATAAAGTCGTAAATTATTTCTTGTCATGGAAAAATGGAGGCAACTTTCTCATCTTTGCATTAATGTTTTAATTATTATTATCTATTTCCTTCCTTTCTAAAATGCTTGAATTAGTAGAAATTTTTCTGTATCTGGATTCTTAATTGGACGTTGATATTTCCTCCATAATGTAAACATCATTGTATGCTCTAAGCTCACACATAGTAGTGTTATTTTGTCTTTTGGGATGGAAATTTATTTTTCTTTGGTCTAAGCTTATTAGAAGATAGGAGGTTTGTTCTTTTCACTTTATTTTCACTCTATCTAAAATTTTGAAACTTATTTTGTGTGTGAGAGAAGGAACTTGGATTTTTTGTGGAAGTGTAAAGGTCAACATGAAGCTTTGTCATAGCTAGTTCTAAATTTTCATATTCAAGTTTTGTCAAGCTAGTTACCCAAGAACTTTACTCAAGAACGCCCTCCTGGGATCTTACACAAGAACTTCTCATCAGCACAATTCATATTTAGTTTAAAAGAATTGATATAAAATAACCTCTAAAAGATTTATTTACTCTTGCCGTTTAAGCGTTGTTTAGTTTTTTTTAGAGTGGAATTGTTATTGAGTTGGGCTCTATAATGCTTCCGGATTAAATTCTTAGGGCTGGCTATGTTGATGATGTTTAATCTATGTAAATGGTGTTTGGAGCTTGAACTCCATTATTGTTTGTTTTCAAAGAATTTGTTTGTCCCATATGGGAGATTGAGACCATTTCTTGTTATTTATAAAGGAAGTGTGCCCTACCAAAGTGTTTGAAGCTAGTGTGGGGCTAGGCATTGGGGCATACCCCACAACGCGCTGCTGTCTGGCTTGACACATGCGCGGGTGCGGCCCGTTTTACACTCCTCTCTAGATTTTGTGATCAACTTTCCTTTGTCATTTGTAACGTTTAATTGATTTTCTATCCGTTACAAATTGATGCGGAATTATTCTTTCCTGATTTTTTGCCTCGAAAATCTTCCTCTATTAATTCCGTAATCTTTGACCTTTCTAATTCCCTAACCAATATAGTATTTGGTCTTCTTATCTTCCGATGTACACACTGAAATCTTGCTCCACAAAAATTTAAACAGAATTCTCTGTTTCTCTTTGGGCAGTGTGCGATTCGAGTTCTTCAATTCCGGTTTTTTTGCAGTTACACCATTATGCGGAGGTCGTGTAATCCTGGGGGCTCATTGCCGTGAGGTCGCATCTATGTGTACGAGTACGGGCAAATTCGACTTTAGACAGTGATTCCGATCACGCCACGATAATTCAATAAGTTTGTTTCTTTGTATTACTAGCCTTATTTCCTTACAAATGGAGTTGCATATCACCCGAATTAAGTTTCTGAATGTACGGCTCCTCTATATGGTATATTTCACGCATTCACGCATGCCGCATCCCCTTTTGATCGGTGAAGTGAATTTGGTGGTCTGCTCCTAAAATTTGTGTTGACTTGAGCAAAAATTAGCTCAACTCATATATTTATCTTTATACTAGATGGCACACGGCGCGCGCAAGCGCGCCGTGTTCACGAATAAATTTTGTAGCGGAAAATATCGTGAAATTTATATGTACACTTAAGCTAATTAGCCAACAAACGATCTTGTATCACCTACTTTAGGAAAGTATTACAGCTATATGACATATTTTAGTTAGGAAATTAAATGATAATTAGTTCTAAAGAACAAAGAATAAGGAATCTTAGTAATCATATCCCAAAAAATTCGATACCTGCCATGTCCATATTCCAACTGCGTGAATTACTTTCTCGATATATAATTGTATAGGAAAGCGGTGATTAACCACAATTAACGGCGTATTTAATAATACGTTTCTATAGCTACAAACATAATTAACGACGAAATCCTAATTGTTGGTTTCACGATACTACCTCAAATCAAAACAGGTTGATAGGAACGTATTGGTAAGATCGGAGACATAATCTCGCGTGTGTAATATATTTGAATTCATTAATCGATAAAACTATGAACAATATCGATGAAATTTGGAGAGTGTTCTAAACGAAAAAGAGTTCTAACACGAAAATTATTTAATTTCACTTTCTCTAATTATTGTAAACATAATTAACTATTCGCTTCTTATTTTAGTTAAGGGAAGAGAAGACGGAACAAAACCATTCTTATTACGCACGTAATAAAAAAGCATTACCTAATTTTTCCCTGTCTCCACACTTGCATTTGCCATTATAGTGTTAATAATATTACGATCATAATGGGTTTATTTTATGCCATTAATATTTCGCCCAAAAACGCTTCAAAATAGTACCATTACTGATTAAACAAAAAGAATAGACAAAGCACTCTCACATGCACCCCCATTTCTTTCTCTTATTCTCTCCCCTTTCTGAATTTTTTTCGAGAAGTTCGGTGTTTTCGTAAAACAATTGAGAATTTGATGTTATTTGCATTAATAATATATATAATAAAAACCTCGGAAAAACAGACTTGTTAAACAGATGTTCCTTACTACTCTTAAACCACATCCAAAGGACCAAACACACATATAAAAATATAAGCCTCATCAAGCCTTCCATTTCACAAAAAAGTTCAAAAAATTTTCATTGTCAACGGCTCACGATCAGTTGACATTTACACTAATTTGAGTATAGTAGTGCTGCTACATATACCCCATATTTACACTCTAACAACTATATACTGTATATATGGTATGAGTAGCAGCACCTATTTAATGAGATGTTCAAAAGAAGATAGGGACAGGAATTGTGTTACCATTGATAATACCTCGATACGGGTTCATTGAAAAAGTATCTATAAGATATTTTGGTTTGATTTCCATCAATTAGGGACTTTATTCTCCATTTCTATAAGAAGTGTTCCATTTCTGATTGTCCAAGATCCTTTCCAACCAACTCAATATGCACAGAAGTTACCGAGCCTCCTGTTCATGCCAAATGCTGGCCACTACACGGGCTACACCATCATCCGTCTTTGCATAGAGTGCTTCATGGCCGCTTCCGTGATACAGTCAATGTCAAACAAAATTAATACTACTGTTGAGCATTCATGTTTAAAAGTATGTAACTGGCAGTTCCAATTATGATACAGGTTTCACCTTCTCAACCCAGGACTTGATTCATTTGCATTGATTTTTTCTAATCCTTGGTTGTTTGGATCCAACTCAATGCCGTTCAATATCTTCCATTGGCGCCTTGAACATTACCAAGCTTCTTTTCTGCCAATTGCTCGTGTCCAAGTACTTTACATTATGCACCATCCAAGCCAACAACTGATAGCTTCATGGAGTTTTCCACCATTTAAAAAATTAGATTGCCCTCTTCTTTTGCTTAAGCAGCATCTGCAAAGTAGTTCATACGATAAGATATACCAATTTTGGTTTACTTTACAATTTCTAGTGAAGAAAGAACATTACTGGTCTGAAAAAAAACTTGCCGAGCATAAAGAAGAGAAATCCTTATGCACTTTTGTTTAGGTCTATGATAACACAATTAATCAACAATTCTACTATCTTGTGTGCATATGGACCTTCTGCCAACAATCAATAGAGCATAATCTATTGTCGAGATGAATTGCGAAACACAAAGAGAAAATAAAAATCAGTGGTAATACTAAAAAGCATGCCGCGAGAGTAGCCAGAGTAGTGCCAAATTTTGAATTCATACTAAAAGCATGTGGGATTCATACTAAAAAGGCATGCTGAGATAGCCAAAATTGAGCTTACAACTCTTGAAACCTTTTCTTATATTCCTACAATCAATTAGGATTTAAAGAACCCAAAAGACAAAAGGGATTTGTTAATTATCAAACAACAAAAACATACACGAGAGTAAATCATAATCTCAAGAAATCATGGATAAACCATTATCACAAAAGTAGGTAAAACTAAGAATAATCAGAATACATAAACAAATTGTAAAAGGTAATGTCATAAATAATTGATAATGAGATATATAAAATTACTCTGAGCATAGTAATCTCCCAAATCTGCGAGCAATTTGCGTGACCTCCAAATCGAAGCCTAAACATGATATTGCCGTATTGCTCCAATTGCCCTGATGATTGGGTACTGTGTTGGTTGATGCTTTTGCAACAGTCTCTGCATGAAATTCCATCAACCAGATTAGATTGTTAATTACATGATTTGAATATCAAAACAAAGATAAACAAGTATTCAACAATTAGATTGATTGATACATTGATTAATACTGATTGTAAGTATTCAACAATTAATTTGATTGATACATTGTTTAATACATGATTGTTGAGGGTACTGATGTTGATTGATTAATAAACAATTTGATAAAAATAAACAAATATTCAACAATTATAAGGTTTGTTCAATCAATTCAAACCTCAATCAGATTCTAAATGTAAACTATGCAAAAAAGTTGAATTGAATTAACTCATCTTGATTCCTATGAGCTTTATTGATTGAAATTGAAATTATCAAGATAAATCTAGAATCCAGAACTCGATTAATGAAATTAGGAAGGGGAAAAAAATTGCCAAAACTAACCCAATACACACCACCTCCAATTCACCCCGATCAAAAATTCTTCAAACAAGCTCAATCCACCCAACCTCCAACAATTCGTAAACAATAGCTAAAGCAGAAACCCAAATCTCAACACCGGTCAGATCTAAATTATCCACAGTGAAAAAAATGAAATAGCATCAACAACATGATAACAGAGTGAATATGTGAAACCTTAATTAAATTCGTTGGTGTTAAATTCACTGAGTGCTTAATTTCATGGTGCTGCTAAAGAATGTGATGATCAATTGAGCTTGTTCTTGTTTACGACAAGAGTACAACATCTGAAATAGAACCAAACAAAACTGAACACTTAAACCAGCAAAGCGAGCAGCACACTAACCTCACACCACAAACAGCTCCCCGACAAGCATCCTAGCTCGAACAACCATGGGGTTGCATGGTTCGCAGGTTAGACCCACCGAAGGAAATCGCGCAAAACAAAGGGACGGTTGATCATCAGGTGGATCGCAAATTACAATTGACAACCCAACATCAAAAGGAATATGCAACAACAAAATCATGAAAAAATCATGAAAGATGAAAGATTCAAGCCAAGTAACAACAAATTAAAGAGAGACAACAATTTAAGATGATAATGAGATGTTAGGTGGAGGGAAGTGAATGCAATGTGTATAACGTATATGGGTGAAGGCAACAACGTTTAGTGAATGAATGGCTGATGTGAATATAAGATATAGGAGGGTAGTATTGTAATTAACATTTGGAACAAAGTTAAAAACACACACATTTATGGTGTATGGGATATATCATCAATCATGACCTAGCTTTAAGTGCCTCAAGTAATCATCACTTTTGTTAATTAATTAGTCTTATCACAGTTTTGCTTGTTTGTTTAATTAACTATCATTTATCTTATTGCAGAGTTTTTTGCAGCATAAAGTGCTTTCAGACTTTCATCATCCTTATTGGGAAAATTCTTTGGTGATCTGTGGTGAAAATGACACCGAAGTCTACCAAAGTCAAATCCACATGACACCCCAATTTACACAGCTCACACTTCCTATTTACACAGTCAGATATTATATTTATGATTTTTATTGGTATTTGTGTATTTGGTATGATTATGGTATTCGTTCTTTTTTTTTTAACAGGCACAATTATTAATTTTATTATGGTATTTCCAATTTGCGATCGTTTGCAGCTTCTATTATTATGGTATTGTTCATCAATGTGGTCGCTGCAAGCATTGAAAAGAGGCAAGGTGGCTGGCTGCCCATTAAGGGGCTCGCTACAAGCATTGTGAACGGACACTCATTATTGTTTTACCCAGTTCAATGTTCATCAATGGTGCAAAAAAAAAATAGTTCATCAATGGTGGCTGTACCATTAATGGACTCCCAGTGAGAAGAACAAATTCACAATTCAACTTGCCATCATTGAGAAGTTTAATTAGTACGGGATATGAAATGTAATTTTTGTGTGTACTTTAAATTGGGTCCTCATTGTTTCGTTGTTGATTAACACACAACCATTAATGGAGGGTCACGAGTTCGATTATTTTTCAAGTTGAAGAATTTTCCCTTTCTATTAGACGATAGTGGATTGGGACGACGAAGAAATATTCCTAGCACTTTAGGTAGTCACCATAGTACATTTAGACACTGCCAATTAAAGGTTGTGAAATGAATGTCATCACAAATGATCATCAATGAAGAACAAATCAACAATCCACTGCCATCATTGGGTGATCGTGGTTTATAATGCACCTGAAAATACTCAACTGTAAAATATTTAAAAATAAGTTATTTGATTTAGAGGAGAAAATAGGGATGATTATTAAAAAACTAACATCGCAAAATATAAGGAACAGGTAGATAAAGTTGCAAACCGTTAAAATAAAATATTCAAATAACTTGATTTCAAATTTATTGTTCAAAAAAAATTAAATTTTCAAATCAAGTCATTTAGTTTCTGGTTCGCAATGTAAATCATTGCCCTACAAATGTCACAAAACACTATGTACTAAATGTTATTAAACCATATTTTATCTTGGTGATGTCCATAACAATTTAAGGGACTACCAAAACATTTATGGAATATTTACTTTTCGTCTCTATCCCTCTTTGTATGTAGTTAACTAGTTATGAGTTATGACCATTGCAAATTCATTTCATTTTATAAGGCCACATAAAATCAATTATCAAATTTTGTTGTACTATTGACAAACAAATCACAAATAAAATAATCTTTAGATGACAGATTCATGGCACAACCAAATATCTGGATGTGTCCAAAAACCCTTAGGTCAGACCTGAATAATAGAAATATTTCTTCATCGTCCCTATCAACTGTCGTTTTAATTTCGACATTGTTCATCACCATTTTACAGTTGATAAGCCATCCATTAAATCAAATATTAAATCAGAAACTCGAAATATGTTTAGTCAAAATCATTGTCAATCCACACAATCGACAACTTAAAATCAAAAATCACGCACAATTTTAAGGAATAAAAAAAACACCATTAATGAAGAATGCTAATGGCTGAGCAAAGTGATAATGTCCATTTCCAGTATAAATGGTATATAAAGACGGTATATTACTATATTGGAATATGAGAAGAAACCGATATAAATAATAAGCAAGCAGGTAGTTAAACTAATGCAATACAATCGACCATAAAGAAATACTATAATACCAGTGAAATACTATAATACCACTGAAATACTATAATACCAGTGAAATACTCTAAATAAAATAAATACAGAATATATGACTGTGTAAATGGAAAATATGACTGTGTAATTGAGAAACTGCTTATATGAATAGATGGAGGGCTTAGATTGTTTTGACTTTGATAGACTTCGGTGGTCATTTTCACCACAGACCACCAAAGAAACATCCTCCTATTTGGCACCATTGAGGAGCATCAACCAGATTTTACAGGTGGTTCTTTCTCTCTCTAAATAGATGTTTAGACATTTCTGAATTTGTTAAAGAATGTTATTTTCATGTGTATACATGTAGATACAATATAACATATCAAGTGCAACTGTAACTGTTACTGTAACAAGTAGGAGTCAACCATGTTAATAGTCTGATCAGTTGTTTATATTTATTCGTTGTTTTGAACTTTGGCAGAAAACCTCTAAAACATTAAAACACTAAAATAAATTATGCTTCTCACTTTGGTATATATATATATTGTTAATATTGTGATACTGTTTAACTGATGTTTATGACAGTAGCAGGTTCTTGTTTCTTGTATAGGCTCTTTTATACTATTTTTGTGGGAATTTAGATAACTGTGAATCGTAGCAGTAATACACTTCCCAAGTCAAAATGAATCATACGAAAGCCCCGTCATAGTATATCCCCAAAAAGGACAAATATATTTGAGTTCAAAAATCATTCATGAACAAAAATTGTCATTGTATGATGATGTATGCCTAGCCCTGTTATTCTATAAAGAACTATGAACTTGTTCTCAAGTATTGAAACCAAAATTGAGAAACTTCGCCAAATGCATGAATTTCTGACCAATTGTCCAACCGCAACTGAGATATACAGCTACTAATTAGACATATAGATTTACTTAGTATTGAGTAATTGACGTGTATATGCTTTAAAAGGTAAGTATTCATTCATTTACTACATGCTAGATAAGAGATTACAACTGAATTGCATACAGTGGATATTTTGCAATAACATAATTAGCACAAACATGTCACCTGGGGTTGAAATATTGAATAGGGGAGCTGGTCAAGCAATCGGATCACTAATTGGGCCAACAGTAGATGCTGGAACAGGCATATATAAGTGTCCAAGGCGCAAGTATGCATATATCAAAAACTTGAGTTTGCATTTTGAAAACCTTGAGATAGAAGCAAGATATTAGATATCTATCCAGCCGTGAGAGGGATGTAACTGATTTGTTGGATAGGAACCAGACAATGCTGGAGAAGACTCATGAATGTTTTACATGGCTAGAAGATGAGAGAAAAATGATWGCAGACTTGAATGATCTGAAAAACAAATATCAGAAAGCTAATAATGGCTCCTGTGGACCTTGTAAGTTTYGCACCCATCTAAAGCTCAGCAGAGAGATTGTCAAAGTGACCAAGTCTGTTGTTGATCTTAGAGATCAGATATGAATGTAAATTGTGATCATGTAGCAAATTTTTCTCCTTGTTTGATATTTGATGGTTATTGTGGCTTATACTAAGTTTTTTGGTAATGAAAGTTTTAAGTTCTAAAATTCTTGGGTTTTTTTTAATTTTTTAATTTTGTCTAGATTTTTTTGTACAGATTGAATTTATCCAGAAATTTGAATTTTTGTTAATATTAATGAAGTAAATACTTTTTAGTATCAGATTGTAAATTGTAGAATGAATCGTATTAAATACAAGTTCTTATATGAGTGCAATTTATATATACTATATTTTTTTTAAACTAATAATTTAAAGCGCTTCAGAAGTAAACGCTTTTGCAATATTTGAAACAACCGCCAAAATTTTTGGCACCTAAGTATGTTATTTACAGCGCTTATTAGAAATGCTTTTAATCCTTTAAAAGCGGTCTTTACCTATTTAGTGAAAGCGCTTGTGGGAAGCGTTTTAAATTCTTTCCCAGCGCCCCCATATAAAATCGCCTATAGAAACGCTTTAAATAAGTTGATTTGGCGTAGTATTATTGCATTAACTAATGTCTAGATTCATTGTATTTTGATTGACATATAAACGACAATGATTTAATGTTAATTAACATCGATGTTTATTAGTAACTAATTGTAATTTGAAAAAATTAATGCAAACAAGTTTGATTCATTGATTGATAAATTAATGGTTGAATTTCTTTTGTTAAAACTATTCAATTTTTATCCGAATTTGCATGCATTAATGACTTAAAGTAAACATTTTAGGATGTTGATTGAATTAATTTTTAAAAATCTAATTCATTAATTAAGGGTAATAATGTAACTTTATAGGGGAAATAACATAACTCCCCTCGGCTTATATCCCATCCATCATAAATGTGAGAGTTTTAGATATGATCCAAAACTTAATTATGATATTGCCCATGCTATGCTTTGTTATTTGCAACTTGCCATTACTACTATTCCCTTCTTTTATTTTGTAATCAGCTTCATTCAACTCTTCCACCTCACGATTCATTCATTCAACACAATATCARCTTCATTCAACACTTCCACCTACCATCTTCCTCATTTTCTTCATCCTGTCATCCGGTTTGCTTCTTGCACCTTTCTATCTTTTTTCTCGTCACATCAAACCAACTTAATGAAGTCACGTGACCGACACATGCTTGGTCAACGCCGGAAATCGGCCACAGGTGGTGGTCAACAAACAAATTGGTTACAAAAGGTGGTTTTACACAATTAAGCTTAGAAAAGGTGGTTTGTGACAAAGACCACCTTACAAAAGGGGGTTTCTGACAAAATTGCCATCGAACAATGTAACATTCCCATTGTAACTATGAATGGAATATGAACATTATTAAAGTAGCCTTAACGAAGTGGTCTTAAAAGATGAGCGAGCTTCCATAATCCTTTTGTTAAAAAAATAAGGGACCAATTGGACAAGGTGGGTTGGTGGGGATTGGGATGAGGTGCAGTGGGTTTGGAGAAGTGGAGAAAGGAAGAGCGGATTATCTATTTATCATCTCCACAAACGCATTTACCCACTAGCCGTTACTTAATTTTATTTCTGCATGTGTTATTGAAGTTAATGTCATGAGTTGGGTAAGCTGGTGAACCCTGTCATGAAAGAAATGTTTCAGTTATACTGTTTTCAACCTTTTCACTATCTGATAGCAGCACATATCTGCTCTTACTGAATAGCATTATGCACAACTCATTTAATATTTTATAAGGGGACACCATGTCTCCCCCGTTGGCTTATATAATAGAGATTAATTCTTGTCTTAATTTTTCATATACTTATACTAATTATGACAAATTATTAGTTATGACAAAGTGGAACACGACACTCCAWTTGTTATACAGTTATAGTCTATGGTGTATAACTAATTACACAAAAACATGCCATTTTACTTAAACTTCATGAATCTAATGTGTCGACGTATATACAACAACACCTTTGTAAAAGATAGTGTCGATTTTAATATACTTTGGTTCATACGTGTAATTTTTTAGTGAAATTTTTAATATACTTTGGTTTATCATTCTTGAGAAAACATAGTTGTAATTTGAATTAGTATTTTGTAGGAAAAATGACGAATGATTCATTGTTTTATTTTTGGATATGATTAATAGAATTAATTTTTATAGCCTATGGTGCATAACTAATTAATTGATCTTTGATTGATATATCCGTATTTGTTATTGATTGATTGACATTATTAATTTCTATTTAAATTATCTTTACTTTATAACTAAGAAAATAGGGGTATACTAGACTTTTTATGTGGACATCACCGCAACCTCCTCTTCCTTATATAATAGAGATTTATATCTCAATTTGAAAACATGTCTTATGTTCAAAGATATGGGTGTCCAAAGTTGCGCTCAAAATTCATATATGGAGTAATAAAGGTACGTTAATAAAATCTTCAATTTCATCTAGACCATGGTGATCGTTAGGTCGTGCTCACAAATTTCATATAAAGGTCTTTCCTCAAAAATTTCAATTTCATGTAGACCAAGGTATTTTCTCACAAATTGCGTTCATAAAAAATTTAAAAATTGCGCTCAAAATCAGTACAATAATATAAATAATTAAATAAAAGCTTCAATTTCACTATGCTCAAATTTTGCTCTTATTACCGTTAATTACAATGGCGCGCATGCGAGCGCCGTGTGCCACTAGTAATAGAGATAAGTCAAACTTGTACCTATATTAACTTTGATTAGGTTGCATGTAATTGCTACCTACATTAGCGGGATACTAGCAAAGGTCAGAACATGAATAAATACATCTTATGATGTTAAAATTAGCAAAGTTCATGTAATTAAACAAATTAGGAAAAAGCTAACATCAGTGTATTATTCTATTTTGTTTATTAAAAAAAAAATCCCACTGTTAATTTTTGTTTAATTATACTTTCTCGTGAGCATGGTTGGCATGAGGTTGGAGGCTCAGAGCCTTTGTAATTGACGATTTGAAGGTTAAATATTGTTACAGTAATGGGTGAAAATTAAAGTTTGTTATTACCAAAGGATAGTTCGAGGAATATTGTTACTTTGGTGTAATAGGAATATTGAATGATATATTGATATGGTGGCTGAGATGATAACGATGATTGAACCGGTGAAGTTGGTTATTACTAGACGATAGCTTGAGGAAGATATATAAACACATGATGTTTGTTATTGCTTCAAATAATTACCGATTATTATTTAAGTTGTTAGTAGTGTGTAAATGTATATGTAGTTGGCATGCATTGTATAGTTTAGTAACCTAGGGAAGTAGGCTTTGATTTTGGTGGGAGTATATCAATGCTAGTAGTTGGCAAATACTTGGGGAGCAAGGCTATATATGAAATGCTTATATAAAAGACGTTGCTTGATTGTGTGATGGTACGTGACAAGACGAAGAAGAAAAACAAAGAGTGAAAAGAAAGTAGTAGCGTGAGTGTATTAGTGTTAAGAATACACTAACACAAGTGAGAGGGAGTAATTGGTGTGAGATAAACACAATATTAGTGAGAGGGTGTTTAGATTGTTTAGTGGAAGTACCATTGTCAAGGGTACTAAGTAGCACTTTGTCTTAAACAAATATTGTCTAATATTGTAGTTAGTGGTATCCTTTGTACTCCCACTACTACAAAAAATGAAAAAAACACCATTTTTAAGAATCCAGTGGAGCTAAGGCACCGGTTTCTTATGGTAAGAAATCGGTCATTTATCTCAACCGATCTCTTAAWTAAATGTAAGAGACCGGTCATACGAAAACCGGTCTCTTAAGTCTATGGAAGAGACAGGTTTAATAAAAACCGGTCTCAAATGTTAATTTCTATATATTTTATTATCGTTGGTAGCCCATCAGTTGCCAAGTGTACGTTATAAAGTATATTGGGTCTCTTTATATTTTTTCGCTTAGCCCATCAATTACCAACAGTCCTCACTCACTTGTGCTCTTCATTCCTCTCTCCTCTCTCAGACTCTCAACTCTCACCTCTCACCCACCTTCAATTCGCTATTTCAAGATCCAATTTGCTCTTCATTTTGAGATTTTTCGGTCTAAATTGCTCTCTCTCCTCAATTCAGTGTAAGTTGCTCATTATTTCAAGATCTTTCGCAATTTTTTTATTTTTTGGGGTTTCGTTTTTTTATATAGATCTGGATTTTGTTTATCATTTTTGTTGCATCTTATTGATTTCGACTTTGTGTATTGAGTTTTGGGTTGTTTTTTTATGATTTTTCGTTTTTAGATTGACGTTTTTCCATTTTGTTTTCATTTTTCGGTTAATTTTGGGTTTATTTTTTATTTCAATTTTTTTTAAAATCGTTGCCGTACTCGTTGCCTTTCGCTTGCTACCGCCGCCACTTGCTTGTCGCTTGCCACCGCCACGCCATGCTTCTCGTGCCCAAAACTCAGGTTAGTAGATCTAGGTTTTTTTAGAGATCTGATAAGTGTCTCTTTTATATATATATATATATATATTATTCCCTTTTATTGCTTATTTTGGGTATAAATTGTGCTTATTTATATGCGTTTTATTGTTTTATAACTCAAATTATAATTTGCTAAGGAATTGATATTTTATTATTATATTAGTACGTTTATTATTATTTATTCACTGAATTATTGAATTTAATTTTATGTGTTTTAGGTTGGATTTAAAGATAAGACGAGTTGAGCCTGAGACACGAAAGGATAAAGAAGTAAGAAAATAAAAGAAGATAGAAGAAAAGAATTATTGAGCAAGAAACAACTCAACACATCAACGAATTCACAAACCGAACADATCYGAAATTTGAGGGGCTCTTATTAACGACCATATTAGCAAAGAYTGGAAAAAATATGGAGGGGTATAAATACCCATCTCACGCAAAAGGAAAGGGGCGGCACACAAGAAAAATAAAAAGAAACGGAATCGAAGAAAGCAAGGGGACCGACATTCAATTCATATCACACTGAGACTTCACGCAGTAGACGAGGGCAGCGACGGAGACGAAGCGGAGCAACCACGAAGGAGGGCAGCAGCAGCGCGCAAAACAGAGAGCCAYGCAGCAGGCCAGCAGACGCAACATAAGGCARCAGCAACACMGCACAAAACTGACGCAGAAACAGCCCCGATTCGAGTTCCGAACGAATTCAGCCATGGTTTCTTGTAATTGGGTGATGTTCTCTTCAATTATGAGTAGCTAATTTCATTATTCTAGGGCTTAGATGAAACCCTAATAGTATGAATTAATTGTTTAATTGTTTGAGAATTGTTGTTGGTTTTATGATTGCATAACTATTTAGATTATTGTTGGGTTAATTGTTGCAATATTGATTGATATTATCCTTGTAGGATTATTTATTGGTTGATATTGTTATCAAATTTACATATTTTGTTCTTGTAGTTCAAAGTATGATGCTATGCAATGGTGCTTTTCGGTTTGAAATTGAAGGATTGAATACTCCATGCTTTAGTTAGATGGTTTATGTCACTTGTTCGATTTCAATTTATATTTCTTAATTAGAGTATGTATTCCGGCTTGTAGTTTAGGATACTCAATAAAACCTAAAATTCTCGCTCATATTAATCTATTAATCATATTATTAGTGGTGGATTCAATGCCCTAGAAATCCTTCATATTAAGAGTTTYGCTATATTTTAGTCAAATCGTTAGCTTTAATTTTATAGTTTATTTCTAGTTTATTTTAGTTTAATAAAACAATCAACTCAAATTCCCTATCATCCGATT